>VMDR010006196.1:0-46874 GCA_007922815.1 Macrotus californicus
TTATGAGGTTGAGGGGGGGAGTGGTAGGGGAAAAATGGAGACAACTGTACTTGAACAACAATAAAAATAATTTTGTATTAATGGTTAAGAATTTAGGAATTTTGGGGGTGAACTTTGGAAAACATAAATTAATGACTTGACCAAGAAGTTCAATTCTCTTCTCTTTGTTTTGAATCCAATGACATGCAAAAGATGTTTGAAAAAGTTTGTTTGGTGGATCATATAGAGTTTTAAATCACTGTATCAACCTCAGGTGCTTCCATGGCATTCCTGAACCCTAGTTTTTATTCCTCCCCATACTACTTGTGTGAAGATTGGCAGTTGCCTTTTTAAAAAGCTCCAATATTCTCTTTTGTAAAATTTGTCTTGTGAGAGCTAATGACGTGTGTAAAACATATTGAAAAATATCTCACAAAACAGCAGCTCTGCTTAAGGGAACAGAGCCCTTTTAAAGCAAAACGTGTTTATTCCTGAGAGAATGGTTACTTAACCAGTTACCCCAGTCCAGTGAGGATCCCATCCGGCTTCATCTTCTTGAGAACAATATTCTCCAAAGTTGGCAAACCTAAATCTTACCACTCTCTCCTCCTATTTTTCCAGTTTTATTGAGGAATAATTGCTGCACATCACTGTGCATGTTCAAGCCTTCATCATTCTTAAGGTGTCTTCCTACTTTGCTGCCTGCTTACATTCAATTTCTCATTATAAAAAGCTTTATATGTTCTGTCTATTGACTATTCTTATGGAATTGTATTTAACATTAGCAGAGCTTTCTGAAATAGTCTATCTCTATAGAGAAAGCT
Source organism: Macrotus californicus (assembly GCA_007922815.1). NCBI lineage: Eukaryota > Metazoa > Chordata > Mammalia > Chiroptera > Phyllostomidae > Macrotus > Macrotus californicus. The sequence continues at coordinate 804 of VMDR010006196.1, forward strand.
GTATTACATATTGTGTATTTGTGCACATTCTGTTACACATTTTATTTATTAATTTACTTAAATATAACATCTTTATGATATATAATTCACATGCCATAGAGGTCACCCATTTAAAGTATGCAATCCAATAGTTTTTAGTATATTTGCAGAGCTGTGAAACAATTACCACAATAAATTTCATAATATTTTTATTACCCTAAAAGGAAACCCAGTACGCATTAATAGTCACTCCCCGTTTTGACCCAACTTTACTACCCTAGGCAACCATGTTTCAACTTTCTGTCTCAATGAGATTTGCCTATTCTGGACACTTCATACAAATGGAATCATATATTATATTAGACATACATGCATACACATGCATGGACGCACACACTCATGTAAGGTAGACATTTTTCACTTTATTTATTGTCCACTAGATGATGGGAATTTGATCTGTTTTGACTTTGGGGCTGTTACAGATATTTGCATAGAGGTTTTTGTGAGGAATTATGTTTCATTTCTGTTAGGTATATTCCTAAGAGTAGAACTGCTGGGGAATATGGTAACTCTGTGTTTAACCTTTTGAGAAATTATCAGACTATTTCCCGTCCCCACCAGAAGTAGATATGTTCTCATTTCTCACATCCATGTGTCATTTATTATTATCTGACATTTTTATTAAACCTGTCCTGGAGGGTTAGAAATGGTATCTCATTATGGTTTGGACTGTGTCCTGTATTTTCCTGATGGCTGATGATCAGCATTTTTTATAAGCTTATTGGCTATTTGCATATTTCTTTGTAGAAATGTCTATTCAATTCCTTTGTCCACTTTTGACTGGGTTGGCTTTTGTTATTTAGTTGTAAGGATCCTTTATACATTCTAAACACAAGTTACTTACATTGGTATATTTCAATGTTGGTATATTGCAATATTTCCTTACATTATATGGGTTGTTTTTCATTATACTTAATGGTACTTTTTAAAAAACAAAAGGTTTTAATTTTGATGAAGTCCAATTTATCTGGCTTTTTTTTGTTGTCTGTACTTTTGGTATCATATCTAAGAAGGTTTTGCCACCCGAATAACAAAAATTTACTCCTATGTAATTCCTTTAATGCTATTTTTACTGTCTTTAAGTTACTTCTCAGTGGCTATATATCTAAACTTGTCAGTTGTACGGCATAGTGATTCAACATTTATATACCTTACAGTCTGATCATCACAATGAGTTCAGTAACCCTCTGTCACCATGCAGAGTTATGATATCGTTACCGAAATTCCCAGTGCTATACCTTGCATCCCCATGACTTATTTATTTTATAACTGGGAGTACATACCTCTTATTCCCCTTTACCATTTTTACCAAACCTCCAACCCCACTCCTGGAAATCATCAGTTTGTTCTCTGTATCTGTAAGTCTGTTTCTGTTTTGTTTGTTTTGTTTTGTTTTAGATTTTGCATATAAGTGAAATCATATCATGTCTGTTTTTCCTCTGACTGATTTAGCTCAGCGTAATACCCTCTATGCATCCATGTTGTTGCAAATGGCAAGATTTCCTTCTCTTTTATGGCTAATAATCCATGGTATATATGTATATACGTATATATGTATACATATCTATATGTATATCTTTATCTGTTCATCTACTGATGGACACCTAGACTGCTTCCATGTCCTGGCTATTGTAAATAATGCTGCCATGAACATAGGGGTGCATATGTAATTCAGAATTAATGGTTTCAATTTCTTTGGATAAATACTCAAAAGTAGAATTGCTGGGTCATACAGCAGTTTCATCTTTAATTTTTGAGAACCCTTCATACTGATTTCCATAGTGCCAGCATAGTTACAGTCCCACGAACAGTGTATGAGGGTTCCCTTTTCTCATCAACACTTGTTAGTTATTGATTTATTGATGCTGGCCATTCTGACAGGTGCGAGGTGATATCTCAGTGTGGTTTAAATTTGCTGTTCCCTGATGATTCGTGATGTTGAGCATCTTTTAATATGTCTGTTGGCCATCTGTATGGTCTCTTTGGAGCGATGTCTATTCAGATCCTCTGCCCGTTTTTTAAATTGGATTTTTTTTTTGGTGATAAGATGTATGAGTTCCTTATATATTTTGAATCTTTACCCCTTATTGAATATATCCTTGGTGATTATTTCTTCCGTTCAGTAGCTTTTCTTTTCATTTTGTCGGTGGCTTCATTGGCTATGCAAAAACTCTTTAGTTTGATGTGATCCCATTTATTTTTTCTTTTGTTTCCTTTGCCCAAGGACACATAACCAAAAAAAAATATTAAACCCTTATCCGTGGTTTTACTTTCCACAGTTTCAGTTGCCTGTGGCCAACTTTGGTTTGAAAATATTGAATGGAAAATTCCAGAAATAAACAATTCATACGTTTTAAATTGCACACCATTCGGAGGGCTGTGATGGAATCTCACACCTTCCCACTCTGTACTTCCTGAGATGTGAATCGTTCCCTTGTCCAGTGTGCCCACGCTGCATCCACTACACACCTGTTGGTCACTTAGCCGCCTTGGCTATCAGATCAACTGTTGCAATATCAAATGGCTTGTGCTCAAGTAACCTTTGTAGTGGCCTAACACTCCATCACAACGCCTCTGTCACTCATCTCGCTTCACCTCATCACGTACACAGTGTATCAACCTAGGTCATCACAGAAAAGAGTTGGTCCAGGGCAATAAGATATTTTGAGAGAGAGAAAGACCATACTCATATATCTTAGATTGTTACAATTGTTCTGTTTTATTATAGGTTACTGTTGTTAATCTTTTACTGTGCGTAATTTGTAAATTAAACTTTATTATAGGTATGCATGACTAGAAAAACATAGTATATATAGGGTTTGGTATTTTCCGTGTTTTAGGGATCTTGCAACATATTCCCCACAGGTAAGGTGGGAGTGGGCGACTACTGTAATCCTTTCCTGTTCCAATTAATGGGGTCAGAATGTTCCTTTTATTTTTTCACCAGAAATAGCATCATGTGATCATTTTCATTTATATTCTTTTATCACTGATGTTCAAAATGTTTTCATTCTCTCATTATGAACTAGTTATTTATACATTTTGTGCATGTGTCTATCGAGATCCTTGATGCTTTTCTTACTATTTTTCTGACCATTTTATCTAATATAATATGGATAAGACCTACTAATACTTGCTATAAGTACTTTTACTCAGCTTGTTTTTCACTGTTTTATTTTAGCTGAACACATTTTTTATTTAAACAATTTATACTCTGTCGCATTTATTAAGCAGAGAGTCTATTTGATTTTTGAGATAAGCAAAAGAGGAACAGAAGGACATATTCTAAATGTCACACCTAGGAAAATGACTGTCACCTTTGGCTCGTGGGGTGCTTCCTGGAGAGGGGCTCCCTCTCAACAGCTGAAGGAGCAGTGACTCCTCTGCACAGGGTGCGCCTCTTTGGGGGTCTGGTGTCGTCCGTTGACGGGCATCTCATCAGCTCACTGTTTCTGGTAAACTCTCTTTGGGAGCTGTGCTGGAGTTCCCAGTTCCAGTGAAGGTGGGCAGCAGATCAGTTCTCTCTGCGTTTTTTGTTTTGTTTTTTTACCCCAAGCACATTAGGAGCAATGACATTCTATATCACGGACTTCAATTCTCTTTCATTTAGGAGGCACCCCTTTCAATTCCCTTGATGGGTTAGCTGGAAGAAGCCAGCCATGTAATGTAAGCAAAAGCACATTTCTCAATTCTGATTCTTTTCTCTCATTTACCTGGTTGAATTAGAGCACCTCAATTCCTCTTGAGTAAGTTCATGGTGACTAATCTGAATACTTCTTAGTAGGGGAGCATCTGCCTGTGCCCCTGAAAACACACACTTCACCGTGAATTTAGATCCTAGTCCTTAAGTCTTAAACAGCGTCCTCACCTGTTCAGATGTCTCCCATACATGTCTCCATTTCTTTTTTTCAAGAGGGCAGCCATATTTAGTTAGTCTTTAGTGGTTATCTGTCTATATACCTGAACCTCCAGTCTTCCAATGACCGTATGCTTCTAGGTCAGCTGTGTGGACAGATAACCTGTGCGGACGCCACCCTGATTTCAAACTAATGAGGCACAAATCCTATCAGTTACCTACTTCTTATTATTAATTTGATATAACACTACTGACAACATGAATTTATTCTTTCCCTAAAATATCCGTCTGTGAGTGGTATTAATGGAAAATATTGATCAAAATAGTTAGCAATACAGTTCATTGGGGAGAGAAATCAACTTCTACAAAACCATAGTTTTACTCTTGTGGTATGAAATAATATATAATCATATTAATTTAGTCCAGAAATAAGTTGAAATTATGTGTTATCCCCAATTATCCTTAAATACACACCATGGGCTATAATAACTTGCAGTTTTCTTCTGCTATGAAAGCAAAACTTTCTCGCTGAAAACTTTAGAATCATGTAACCTATATTTTATTGGCGGGGGTGGGGGTATCTTAAATATAAAAATTCCAAACTGGCATTTTCTCCAGAATGCAGAAAGGGCTCGCTTTTCAAATATGACCTTATTCTGAACTTCTCTGAAATAGCACAATCAACTGAATGTATTTGACTCATTTACTGAAATTTGAAGCCATCTGTCTGTCTCCATATCTATACCCATATCTAGACATACACATAGACATGGGTATAGATCCAGATCCAGATAGAGATAGATGTATCTCAGGTATTATCATGGAATTAACAATCCAAAGCTTCAGGTATTCAAAACCTCTGCACAGGAAAATATAAATGATTATTGTTATATTTGAAAATGTTCTGTTATTCCAGTTCCTGTGTGAGTCTTCTCTTCATAAGAAAAACTATTGGCAGATTAAAATATAAAAAGCATAAAAACTAGTGTTGAATTCCCCAGAGCACACTGTTGGTCTATATCTGCTTTGAGTGGGAAGAAGGAAATCAGTTACCAGTTTTGTTGATTGTTTCAGGTAATTGCTATGACTACAGTTACCAGAAGAAATATAAATTCTTAAAAAAAAACAACAACCAAAAACCCTCACAATAAAGACAGTGTTTTTTCCTTGAGTGACTTTATAGAGCAGGTATTTGACCAAGTCCCCACCCACTACGACCGCAACACCAGGCTACACCACCAACACATCCGTACGGGAGCCGCTCTCGGTGACTCAGAGTGGAGAACAGTAGAACTTCCTCGGAGCAAGAGTGAACCGACAGGTCCTAACCTGGTAGAGAATGTCTAATGAGATTCACCTTTAAAAGGTGTAATGCTTTTTTTTTAATGAAAGCAGTTTCATAAACTTTAATATACAGACTCATACATTTTGTCAGTGGTATTTTAAAATCAATACTCCGTGGATATGGTTTACAAATCCAAGTTTTGACAAGACTGGGAGGAAAAAAAAAAAAAGCTTCCAAAAGCTTTCCATCATGTGTTGTAGCTATAAAACAAGACCTCATATAAAAAGGTAGGGGAGGAAGATACATTTTTGTTGAAAGCTCATTCATCCATGATGAAGCTCTTACAAGAAGGTTCAAGTTAACACTGAAGAACAAGGGACAATTATGTGGATGTCTGTGGTGGGAAGGCCCAGACAAATGCTGGTGAGGTTTGAATGAGGGAGAGCCAGCAACCAGACAGACCACACGATGTCCTCTGAGGGCTTATTTGGGTCGAAATAAAGAGAAGGGGAGCTACGCAGATGTGCCGCAGATTCACAGTAAACAGTTGGCAGGCATGTCCGTTGGGGAGGAAAGCGTGGTAGCAGAGGTTAGAAGAGGCCAGCTGAGCTCGGGGGAGGTGGTAGAAAGGAATGCTCAGAGAGCAACACACAGGAGCATAAGGAGTTCAGCCACAGCCTGTGCTAGGGGAAGTAGGTTCAGAAATAAAGCTGATACTCCAAACGCTGGGTTCTGGAGAAACTGGGGTAAGGAGAGGCCCAGGAAGCAAGGGGCAAAGCACAAAGGACTCTGGTTCTGAAATCAAAGGCCCCTAAAAGGACTGATTCTTTAAATGGCATGGGGGCACTTCTCCCTAGGTAGTCCCTATGAGAACTTGTGCAGGGTAACGGTGAGCCTTTTTCAAATTACACAGTTGTCCTACTGCCATCCAGCCCCCTCTCTATTATCATAAACCACTGTTATTGATAGGAAAACTTCTTAATGCACCAGTATGTCAGGACAAATAAAAAAAGGTAAAATACTGAGAACCACTGAAATAGGGGCTTGTTCACTGAAGTTCCTGAGCTCAGTGTCAGAGACAGAATTGCTCCACCACCTCTCCATAACCTCTCCAGAGAGTTGGAAATATCCCCCCAGGCTAATTCTTGGGGGTGGGGGGTGTGCTCAGGCAGAGGTGATGTGGTAGAAGTAAAAGAAAGTGAAGAATAAATTGAAAATTAGATAGGAGAGTAACAATCATGAACATGGGCTCTCAGTAAGTCAGGGGAGGTAGGTGCTTGGAGGACCTGGGGCCCTCCGGGTACAGACCCCGAGGCAGGTGCTCTGGAATGAAGATATGTGCTAAGTGAGAAAGAAAAGGATGTGATGACGAAATACAGTGGAGATCTGATTGAAGCATGGGGCTGGGCCTGAGAAGTGGGGGAGCAAAATAAGCAGAAATATGGAAAGAGGAGAAAGAGGTGTCTAGGCAGAAGGAAGAGCAGACTTCTGTTTTCACACCACTGGGACAGGACCTCGAAGAAGCAGTACCCGTGTCTGTTCCAGAAACCAGATGGGCTCCAGAACCAATTGACCTATACATGATTTAATGCTTGGAAATTGTAAAACAATAAAATAAAACCACAACGCTTAGATTCTTAAAGAATGAGACTGAATCAGCAATATAAAATGAGAAATGACAACACTTTAGATTGTAATTACATGAATATACTGTACTTTGCCATGTGTAATGCTCAACCACATTTGTACACATCATACACAGCAAAGTACAGCAGTCATTGCCATGAGATCTAATGGGTTTCTATCACTTTTCCCAGGTCTCAACAGAGAGGAAGGGGAGGAAAAAAAAGGTAAGAAGTCTCAGTATTGTTCTAAATTGTCTCCCCCACCCAAACTCTCCGACCTGCCACTGATATTTAAGGACCTGAGACCTTCTCACATCCTTCCAGAACAGGGCCGAAAGTCCCATGCAGATTATTTCACATGCGCTCATAGACAAACACTGTCAGCCTCTTTTGTGTCCTTCTGGCTCCTGAACCCTGAGGCAGCATCTCTCCTGTGTGTTCACCTTTACTCCCTCTGGCATTGGCCAGGGGCTGATGGGTACCAGAGGAAGGCCTTGCCAGCCTGCAACATTTGTCTCAAGGCAGGTGTCTTACGTCTTAAGACGTCTTGGTTTCTTACGTCTTATACCCAGGGCTCTACCGACTGTACCTTGGAGTAGCTTCTGTCATCATAGAAGCTCCTGGCAGTTTCTCATCACGGCTAGAAGCTGTTAAACTTTTCTGATCTCCTTGTTTCATGGAGATTACATTGAACAAAAATAGACTAGGTTTTACTCATTTCTGTGGAGCTCTTCATGTGAGGATTAAGTCTCGAGTCCTTTGGCACTCTGGTTGGGGGAGGGTCCAAATGATAAGTATAATGATCATAAACATTATCAATATGTTTTTTCTGAATATAAAATCTTTGCCCCATTTACCCAAAGTACCCCTTAGGCTCAGGGAGCATTTAGATAATATGAAGAGAAGATCAAGGTGGTAGCTGGCCTCTGAGATCAAAACAAACTGTTGTTACGAGAGTAGAGTGTTGAGGTCCCACAGAGCCCTTGCTGATAACAAGTGTGTTCAGGGGACTCACTGTGGTATAGAGGGCATGTCCCTCTGGCCAAGTGAATGTAAACAGAAAACAGAATTTGGGGAAGGTAAAAAAAATGCCCAGTCTTTTTCAGGCCGAGACAATTTGTGAGAAGGAACAGGGAAGAGAAAACTGAGAGTGTTAGTGAGATAGGGACCTTCTGATGTCCTCTCTGGGGCGAGAAGGAGAAAAGATGCCAGAGACATGAGGGAAACGTTAAAGGCGGAGAAGGGCTCTGCACTCTCCACGTTAAGGCCTCCAGATCCATCACCTGTGAAGCCGGGAAGTGGCCACAGCAACTTGGCAACATTAGGTGGTCGAGCAGAGGATGGCCTCAAAGGTCAACATTCTGGAGTCAGCTTGGGTTTCAAAGCAACTGAGGCTCTGGCTGGGGAGCTTGCACACCGTTTCATACCATGGTCCTGTGCCAGGAGGTACTGAGCAGCCTGCAGGCCCCACACTGCCAGAGCTAGACCCTGCAAAGTCAAGGCACAAGCAGAAGCTGTCCCAGCATCTGTTTGCCAGGGAGGCTGCTCAGCCCTGGCTGCACTGAGGAAGGCCAGCTTGTGAATCTTGCCAACTGCCAAATTCAGTTGGAGAAAAGAGAGGACTTGCAGCACCAGCTGGGTGAGGGACATTGTCCTAGAGCCCCGTGTGACAGGCAGCACTGAGCCTGAGGTCCCAACTCTTCTCATTAACTTAAGGGTATGTGCTGGCACCCTTTTCTCCTATGCTGAAACACAACTTAGGGAAAGAAGGAGTGACAAGAGGTGATTTTCAATGACTATTTTATGACACTTAACTGGACTATTTCAATTAGATTACTATTGCTTCCAGATGGTTCATTTATTGTTCATGTTTGATTTGGGGTGGGGTGGGGTGGGGAGATAGTGAATAGTGTGAGCATCTTAATGTCAAGAATTAGACTTTTTTTTTCCCTCTTTGCATCTCTTCCAGTACCTGACCCATGACTGCATATAAAGGGAGTTTAAAACAAACAAACAAAAAATCCCCTGGAAATAAGTACTGAGTAAATAGATACTTTAAAATTTCAATGTTTCACAAAATCCTAGAGAGCAGTTCACAGTATCTTGAAGTTACCCATTTATTTCCACACTTCCCTAACCCAGTGCTCCAGAGATGTAAATCACCTTGAGTAAGAAGAAACCATGTCTGGATTTCCATGCTTTAAGAATTTTCCTCTCGCCCAGTCCTTTTTGTGTTGGACGGAGGCAATCATGTGTAGTTTGTGAAACCCTGGCTATAGGAGATTTTCAGTCAACACACAAAGGTTCACAGAGGTTTTTCCTTCCAAGAATAATCTCCCGGGGCTCCATTCAACAATAAATATATATTGCCCAACTTCTCTGTGCAGAAGTCAGTGTGAGGCCGCATGCGCTAAGGAAATTGCCTCTGCCTCCAGCCGGCTGATTTGGCAGGCCGAGAGCTAGTGCACAGTGAAGGCCTGTCTCTGTTGTCCTCATGCTTTGCCTCCTCTCTGAGCCGTGAGCCGTGGAGAGTCAGGGAAAAGCCTGGGAAGAGTGTGTTAGAGATTCTCTTCTCCCACAGACCCACTAATTATGAAGAACCAAAGTTTTTTCTTGATTCTGACCACCAGACACACTGCCAACGCGGGCATCTGTCAACCTTGCTCTGAAAAGAGTCTGGGGAGAGAGGCCTCAGAGCCCTCACTCACTGCATTTTATTTTATGACTCCTCCCAACAAAATTAAAATAAAGACAACAGCCACGTTGTGATGTGCTGCCCTTGCCACCCAGTAGAATCTTAAGGGCCATTCTCCTGGTGCTGTAGAAAAAGCAACAAAGTAACAAGCAGTGTGTTATCTTAAAAGCACAAAAGACTAGGATTGAAGACATTTAGCTTGCAAATCTAACGTGAATAAACCATTGAATTCCCATATGACATGGGCCACGTTCCCTTTATTCCCCTGGGTCTGAATGTTCTTGCTGAATAAAAAAGAGCCCTGAGCCCTGGCTGATGTGGCTCAGTGGATTGAGTGCCAGCCTGCGAACCAAAGGGTCACTGGTTCGATTTCCAGTCAGGGCACATGCCTGGGTTGCAGGCCAGGTCCCCAGTAGGGGGCGCAGGAGAGGCAACCACACATTGATGTTTCTCTCCCTCTCTTTCTTCTTCCTTTCCCCTCTCTCTAAAAATAAATATATAAAATATTTTAAAAAATAAATAAAAAGGAGCCCTTGTAATAGTGTTTGGAATTCTGTTGAGGATAATCTTTAAATTATTAACTGGATATAAATCTTGACACTCTGGCCTGAGTTCCACATTTTTTTCAAGGATATTTTTAGTTGACTTTCTAAAATCCATGTCTTGAGTTGACTAGCTTGTATTATTCTATAAATAAAAGCTCTCTTCGTAGATTATTTGGATACTACAAGATGAAATTCATACAGGAAATAGAGGATAAATATTTGGATTCTTTCCCATCATCATATATTGTACTATCAAAGCCAAGAGAGCACAAAGTTGTTCGTGTGTGATTTCCTCTTTAGGGTGCTGAGTAGCTATCTCTTCCATGTAAATGTGTTTTTATGTTAAAAGAAACAGAATGTACTTTGTTGGTGGTACTCAGCTGAAACAAGTTATGTGCTGGGACCAGTCTTGGTCCATTTACTCATATATGAATTTCTTTACAAAGCTAGTAGCTTTGTTAATTAAAAGTCTCTCATGCTGTATAATCTTTATTCTGGGCCACAAAAACACATTCAAATGTTCTAGGTAGTTTCAGTAGGAGAAGCAATGTATTTGTGAAGGAGGAAATGGCATCATCAGTGAGATACTGAGATACCAGCTCAAGAAATAGTGACTTGGTGTTAAGAAATGCCATGAGAAAGAGGCTTCCCATATATTTTCAGAAGCATATGCACAAAGTGAAATATATGCATGATTTGCATAAAGTGGGCAAAAATACATGTCAATCAGTTTGAAAATTATGTAGGTGATAGAGAGGGGACATGTCTTTAGATACTTTAACAAAGGCATGCGATTTATATTTTTGGAAATATTAACCTCTATATACTCTAAACATACTGCTCTATTATCAAGTTCCAGTTGGTTTTATTAAGTTCTCAGGAATACCTAGGTTAGCAACATTCTAAACCTATACTTGGGTCAAACAAATGCAAATATCTAACAGAAATCAATAAAGCACATGACATGTGGAACCATTACTTTTCCAACTACAGGTGATTATGTTCAGAAAAGAATGCAATAATTCCTTTTATGTTAACTTTACTTAAATGTCTATTTTCCACCTTTGTCTCTTGCCAGAAGCACAATAATTATTCCAGACCTAGACTATTGTAATAAACATCTGGGAATAATTTGCTTGCTTGTGCTGTTTCTCATACTAAGACACGGAACATGTGTGTTTCCACCATCTGGGTCCTTTATATGTAACTTCCCTAGTTCTCCATCAGAGTTGGTCACATGCTCTGCAACACAATAATGCAAATAATAAGACATTATTTCACCTTTGGCTCAAACTATTATTCAAAGAGCCTAAGGAAGTCAATTAAATTGTTCATTTGAAGTAAGATTGAAAAAAAATGCTTTGTTGGAAAATAATGCAGAAAGTGCATTTGTATTTTAAATTTCTGAAACTATTACCAAAGTTTTAGAAGTTTGATGGTAATCCTCTGACAAAAACCAAGTCGAAGGGGGAAATTGAGAAATCAAATGATCACATTTTAACATGGAACCAGGGAGGGTGATGAGAGCACATTAAGAATGGGGAAAAAGTCAAATATTAACAGATGTGGGATATTGAGCAGAGCGCAAGCCCATTAGGCATCCATATAGAAAAGAACCATGGGAATGAAAATCTAAACAGAGTTTCCTGAGGTTATTTTAGTCTATATTCAAGTAGGCTGGTCTCAACCAAATTTGCCTAGAAATTTACATTGGCCTGCCCTACCCACATGCCTGAAAAATAGATCTTGAATATACAGCGAAGTGGAGGCCCAGCAGGTGGAAGTATGGACTAGAAATCATGTAGATGACACATTCCAAAGGTTGGGATACACAGCACTGTATACATATTACACAATATGCTCTTGAAAATGAGAGAGCTGGTTCTTCTGGATGCTTCTCTGTGGACAAGAGTACTGAGAAAGGATTTCCTTGAATTTCTCCCCTGATGCTTACCCCATGTCCAATGTGAACATGTTGATACCTAATGTACCTGGCAGATGATTTCCTTGGAACTATCACCTGGTTTAACTAGCCAATCAGCAGAGCTCTCACAAGGTTACTCCTCACAGAGAGCTTAGCCTTGTCCTTCGAGAGTTTTCTGTGACCTACAGGGCTCTCGTGTGATCCTTGCTCACCAAGCTCTGTAGGGGACATTCTGAGTACTTCTCTAGCCACACTGGACTTCAGTCAGTCTTTAAAGTACAACACACTCTTTCCTGCTGCTTGAATTTTCCTCTGCCTGAAATGTCTTTCCCCATGTTCTTTGCAAGTTCAAGGTGGTCTTATTCTGCAGACCTCAGTTTAAGCATCACTCTGCCGAGAAGGTTCTGAACACTGGGTAGAGGGTCTACTTCAAGTAGAAAGAAACCAGTCTCTGTTAGTATCTGTAATGTCAACCCTTGTTCTCCTGACTATGACTTTGTTCACTTGTTGACTGTTAGCCTTCCTCCCTAGCATGGAAACTGGGTGGGGAAACGTTCTGTCTTGTTCATTATTGCATCCCTAATGCCTAGTACAGCTTCTAAAATGTGGTAGACCTTAGAGTAATGTTGTTGAATAAGGGAATGAAGAGAAGAATGAAAATGTTTTACAGTGAAGTGGAAAGATGAGGAGAGAAGCACAGGCACACAGTAAAGAGGAGCAGAGAGAATTAAGATAAGAGGTTTTTTCCTGTGGATCATTTTCAAACCCTTTGTTTCCCCCACAAAATCCAAGTGGACAAGATGACAGTGTGTGTTCAGATATCCCAGGACACTTTGGGGCTAAGACTATGGGATTTGACCATAGGAAGGAAAAGAAAATCAGAGGGGAATATCCAAAATACTACAAAAACAAAAGTCTTCAGATCCTCTATAGGAAACAACGGAGTCTGTTGGCTCACTCATCAGCTGGTTATCTGAGTTACCTAGTTACTTTAGTTTATAAATTGGGAAATCCCGCTAGAAGATTAAAGCCCAACCATCTTTTGTGTGTTAAGTCAAATGATTGATGAAAACGGGGACAAAAATTGGAATGAGATTTGTTAGGAGAAAGAAATAGTAAAAACACTGCTTATTATATTCACATTATCAAACCTTTGGGAATGGGGGAAGTATAAGGGTGTGCATGTGGGAAGATGAGTAAGAGTTAGAGCCAGAGCCAGAGTGTGGCTGAGAATAACCCTGTGCTGACAACTAGTCAGACCCCTTCACTTACAGAGCACCTACCTTCACCCTGTTGGTTGGTTCAGGAGTTCAGTGACCTTCGGTTAAGCTGTGTTGATGCAATGAGTACCAGTGAGAATGGATGTTTCAGTGCTACTGAGGATGGAGCAGCTTTTTCCTGATGTCTGTGAAGTGGAACTTGGGCTGTAAAACAACAGCAACAAAAAGAGAGTAGACAAGTTAAGTATTTTCCCATAAGCACAGGGCTCTCATTCGTCCCTGCCAAGGGCTCTAAGTCAGTCTGCATTGAGCCGCAAGCTGAAACCCGCTGAGCTGACAGCTGCTGCTGGCCCGGGGCCCACAGTGGACCCAAGGAGAATAATGCTCCCCCTTTCATTCAGGGCTTAAAATAAAGCTGAATCACCACTTTGGAGATACAGAATGTGTCAGCCTGGGGAGAACTGAAGTCTTTGCTCATGACCTTCTTGGGTCACACGGTAATAAAGGCTTTCAGAAGTTATGTTAACCAAGCCATAAACTGTATTACTTCAGTTTTCCAAAGTGAATTATTTTTCTTTTTTATTATGCAGAAGACGGTTAAATGAATTTTCCAAAATTATTTTTGCTTCTCCACCGATTTCAGAAAGTAAAGGATGAATTTCCAGACCTTGAAAAATGTTTCTAAAATAATGTTTGCTGAAGAGATCACCAGGATCTGTTAGACCAGCAGCTTTATTGTACCAGATACCAAGGGGCATGCAGGGCACAAGGACCATTGTCATCGGGAGCTCCACCCCCACCCCATGCCCTTCCCCTTGTTTGCCTAGGTGGTGGTAGAATTTCAAGAAAGAGATTCAATACATGTTTTTACAAGTGAAAATTATCAACCAGAAAAAAGATGAGTCCATGACTTCTTAGAATACCTGAACAATGCAATTACAAAAGGTTTCTGGGATGTAGCTCCTAAAGATTCATCTTCCTTTTTGATGAAAGAGTCTTTAACACATACAATAATTCACCATATGCAAAGATAATGTGTCATCAGAAACAGTTTATGAGGCAGTAGGAGATAGTACATGCCAGTGTATTAAATGCTTCTCAAATGCATAAATGGCTGGGAGTTTTCTTCACATGTAAGAAATTTAAGTTACTGTTAGTCATCTCATGAACTTTAGAGGAAAATGGATACCATATTAAGTACATGGGAGCACTGAAAGATATAGAAACACCTTATGAATACATCTAAGAGATTGGATAACATTTTAATGGGGTGTATATTGTTATGGAGTGGTTCACTGAAAATTGGCAAACTACTTCTGTTTTTCACAGAGGGATACAGAAGGACCAAAATGTTTCAACCTCTTTCTACTTTTAGGCATTTATTAAGTATTTGTGGACATTTACTATATGCCAGGCACTGTGTTTGGGACTAGGTATTCACAATAAGAAAAAGACAAGATCCATCCGTCATGCAAATGGTTATCAGAGGAAGCAAACTAATTTGCTTATTCAATCTTATAATTATGTCTGTGAAAAGTGCCCTCAATTAAACGTAAGAGGCACTAAAAGTACTTGCAACAGGACATGCTGACTTAATCTGAAAGGACAAATGAGGGTTCTCTGGTGAAATGACGTTAATCTGAGTTGCAAAGGATGTATTACATAAAGAAGAGAAGGAAAAATTTTCCAGGCAAAGGAACAGCATGTGCAGAAGACTTGGGTTGGGAAGATTCTTAGCAAATTTAATAACCTAAAGAGAGCCAAAATGGCTGGAACATCAAAAGCCAGAAGGAGAATGATGAGAAATGAAGGTGTTAAAATAAGCAGAATCTTGCTGAATTTTTAGTTAAAAATTTGGGATTTCATCTTATAAGTCACTGGGAACACTTTGAAGTATTTGGTACACTGGAATGCTGTGATTAGAAATGCACTTTTTAAAATCCATTTTTGGGGCTTTTAAGTGAATTGGAGAAGGAAGCAAGAATGTTATGCGAAGAGATGCATTCAGCAGCTACTGCAAAACTCCTGAAGAGAGGCAATAGTGGCATGACCCTGGGTGGCAGCAGCAGTGGAAATGGAAAAAGGCAAGTGTCTCGGCACTAGAATGAAGACTATTTGACTTACCTGGCTCGTAATGGGCTTCCATGAATGTTGGATGAATGCTGATTGGTTCTGCATTTAGGAAGAAAGAGGAATCAAGGACCCCTCTTACACTGGTTTAATAGAGAACTTAAAAAGGTTGTTGTCTATGCAAAGTGTTGTCTGCGGAACCACCAGCCCCAGCAGCATCGAGAGCTTGTTAGAAATATCCAAAATCTCTGGCCACAACCCAGATCCAGTAAGAATATGGCTTTTAATGAGATTTCCAGGAAATTGGTACGCACATTAAAGTTTGAGAGGTGTTCCAAAGAAGGGCGACATTGGAGGTGAGGCACACACAATGGTAGGAGAGCAGATTAGAATCAAAACATCAAAACCCAAAGAAGGAAATGCAGGAACATGTTTAAATTATACATGGATCAAGAATAAGGACCTATTCGAGATGGACTTGAGTACATAATTAGGTGAGACTTCTTAGGGAAACTTCTCACCAGAATAAGCAAATTAAATTCTTAAATCCCAAAGAGTCATAAGACAATGCCGGTGATGACCATTTTCTCTGCCTAGTAGTAAAAAATAATAACTATAATAATAGCAACCATGACAATAACTAAGACTTGTGTTTTGCAGTTACTCAGTACTTGCCTTTATATACTTTTTTTTCTGATGGAGAAAGTCAAACTAAAGAAAAAGAGTATGGAGGGATATGGCATTGCATTTTATGGCATGTGCAAGAAAATGTTGACATTCTTCTTTACTCCCATGTATTTTGACAGGGACTAATTAAAAAAGAAAACTAAGTTAAATACTAAAGCTCTATGTAATAACCTCATAAAATCCGTCTGCTCTGTGTACAAGAAAAATCATGTTGGCTCATTTCTACAGAGCAAGCCCAGAAATGTTGGAAAATAGAAAAGACGTGTGTCCAGGTTTGCTATATCATTATGAATTTTCATAGGAAGAAAATGCCAAAAATAGTTCTGAGCTACACACTCACTCAAAGTACCATGTAACCAAGATTACTAGGCTGCTCACCATTATGCCCTAGATCAGTTCCATATACCCGGGAAGTGTAGGGGCAGGGGAGGGAAGCCACAGTATTACATGCATCCTCAGCATGTTGCCAAAAATAGACAGGGTTCAATGTGCTCGATGGCTCCTGAGGTTGCAGAACATCGTTCTTGTCTGAAGGTCCAGCTGGCAGCCACTTTCCCCAGCTCTCATCTGCTCCCTTGTGTTTATTTTATATTCAGGCTCATGACAGCAGAGTTACTGAACCAGCCTGTGCAATTGTTGTTTTCAGAAAAACGCACATGACAATTATTACATCAACAATTGAATAACTCAAAGCAGTCACTTAATATTAATATCATGTGTGTGTAACTTGAAGAGGACATGGAGAGGAGCAGCAAGAATGTTGCAAGGCCTAAAAATATGACCTTCGGAAAAGCATGAGAAAGGTGACATTACTGACTTTGGAAACAGGAGACCTGAGGAGAAATTAGAAGCCCAAGAGTATATAATTCAGGCTTTAAAGGGGGAGGTTCTAGGACTCGGTCAACAGGGCGATAGGGGAACACAGTGGAAGTGAGTTCCAACAACCACACAGAAGTGGAGGATAAAGCGTGTAGGGATTAGTGAGCCCTAGCGCAGTGTCTGGTAACACAGGGCTTTGGACTTCGGTGTGCCTGGATTTAAATGCAGGCTTTGCTGGACTAGAGTAGAACTGACCAGAAAGCCATGGATAGAGGGAAACTAGAGGGCTGCTTTCATAAGGGCTTGGCAAGGGGACAGCATGAAAAGTCAGCTAGATTCTTTGAATGATCTTGAAGTAGAAGGCGGGAGAACATAATCATAACCTCTGTTTGGTATGGATTTCATCACTAGCTCTGACATCACACTGCCTGGGTTTGAATTCCATGTTTGAACACGTGCTAGTTATCCATTCTCTTGAAGTCTTAGATCTCAGACTCGTAAAATAGAAATAATGATATTACCTACCATGTATGGTTTGGGAAGGATTAAATGACACCTTTCAGGCTGATTGGCAGATAGTAAACTCTCAATGAATGGCCCCTCTGGTTGTGCTCTTCCCAACCTGTGCAAAGACTTCCCTAAGCCCTGAGAAGAATTCAAAGATGGATCAGCTAAAAAACCTGAACTGTAAGAGCATTTAGAATCAAGTAGGCGAGATATGATGGGGGTTTAAATGAGCATCATAAAAAGGAGTAAATATGCCCAAGAAGGTACCGGTAATTATGTGGGCATTTAAAAAAGAGAACTGACTTTAAAGGAGCAAAGAGGAAACAGGGGGGATTTATGGAGAAGGTGGTATTTGTACTGGGTTTAGAAGTATGAGGAGAGTTTGGCCATCTGGAGATGGGGGCGGCATGGAGGGGCAGGAGAAGGGTGAGATAATGCATTCCCAGCTAAGAGAATAGGACAGGCATTCATTTTGCAACAATTTTAGGTTCTAGTGGTGACTTGAAGATTTGTTTCAACAAATTTTCCCTCGTATGATATTCTAACAGTTTGCTAAATGTTCAGCAGTCAGTCGGCCTCCCACACAGCAGCCTCAAATGCAGTGACACGTTATTTGTTAAGAAGCATCAGCCATTTCGCTGAAACACCAGGGCCCATCATTGGCACACCCTCATACGTTTTCATTGTTATTCCATTGTTGAACTTACTTCCAAGTTTCATCGTTTAATCATCCACATTGTGCAAGAGTAGTGGTTTATTCATGATTGTTAAAAGAGGAAGAAAAACCTCAAACATTTAGAACAACCTATTTGGATTCTAATTAAGTACAAAACTCAGTGTGCATCTTTTTTGGAACTAATTTTTCATTTCACACTTTGATTCAAATTAATATGGAGAAAATCACAAGCATTAACAAATTAACCACGTTAGAAAAGAATGCATTCATTTTCTAAAACACGTAGAATTCACTGAGATTAAAATACTAGAGGGAAACATTCTTGGCAAAATACATCCTTCGTGTTCCCGCAGGCCATTAGTTTGGGAACGTTTTCATAACTATAAGTGACTGTCAGATGTAGTTGGGTTTTTCCTGCTCTCCTGCTAATATATATCATTTATAAAATTATGCATTTATATAAATATAAATCTGTTACATTTGTGCATTCCAATAAAAACTCTACCTGTGTAGCATGAAGATGTAAGTTTTTAGGAAGCTTTAATTTCTGAAACATTGCTGATTTTTTTAGCCAGTCAGAATAAGCACAAGGGAGTAGCATCTCTTCACCACCTTGACCAAAGCAGTTCTGATGGGCTCGGAGAGAAACAGAAGCACGCACGGAATAAAGTAGCCCACTTACCCCGGGGAACACTCCCTCGTCGGCTGAGGTGTCCAAATGCATTAGACATGCTTCCCGGACCCACGTGTAACCAGCAGACAACTGAACTCTGGTTCTTAGTGAAACCATTAACTTTGACCACAAGCAATGGTCCCCCTTTTTTTTCTTCTGAGTTATAGAATCATAAATTCCTCAGAATTAAATAACATATGATCACATTCCCCCTGACAAATTTCAAATTTATAATTTCATCAGAACTGATATGAATGCGATATAATAATTCAATTCAGAATCCCCTGAATTACATTTCTGTTGATGATATTATAACACCCTCTCTCCTCCCTACTTTTGAGACTCGATTTTCTTTTTCTTTTAAATGAAGAGAGGTTCATAAGCTGTCTTAAGTAGGATAGATAATGTCCAGATTTATGAAGACTATGATGTCTTGGGAAACACATTCTCTTATAAACATGAAAAAATACTTGTGAGAGGCGAGCCTGTGCGCTGTGGGAAGTGGAGTGTTCACTCTCATCCGCGTGCCACATGAACTGGTGGTGCACAACTGGGGTGTACATGTGTGTTTGCTCGCACGTCGAAAGTGAGAGCTACCTCTGAACTCCCATTGTCTAAAGAAAACCACATCGAGAATTATCAGACTGTAGCAGCACACTGAGATTTATCTAAAGTGGGTGAGAATAAAACTCTTCCCTGGGGACTTCATTCTATAAAATTATCAATGAATTCTAATTTCTAGGTCATGAGAAATGCCAAGAACTGAGAAAGGAACATTTTGCCTGTAACAAACAGAAGATACAATAGTTTGGTTTCATTTTTTTTTTTCATTGCAGGAAGACAGTATGCACCGGGGAGAGAATGTAAACTTTCAAGTCAGAAATGGCTGTGTTTGAATCCCCGCTCTGCTACCTACACGCATCCTGGTCCTGAGTAAGTTATTTATTTCTCTGAGTCCCGTTTTCTTAAACATCTAAGAGAGAAATAATAATGCATATTTTGAAAGCTACATGTGGATAATAGATAAGATCATTTGTGTATCGAAAGTGGTTCTACAGGACACAAAACCACAGGCACGTTAGAGTTTCAGTTCTGGTAACCATGCAGATTTGGTGTCTCCTGCCCAGTCTCCACAATTTATCCAAGTGTTACCTGGTTGCTTTTAGACACCCCTGGTGAGATCACCCCAACAATACATATTAAATACCCCCATGCTTTCCTCATCAGTATCCTCCGAGCCTGAAGCCTTTCCCTCACTTTTAAACATCATGTTTAAAAAGCCCACAATTGCCTTTTATGTCCTAAATGTCCATGTTTTACCCCATCTGAGAAGTTATCTTTTTGGTGGTAGTGCTTGCTGTGTCATTTCTAAGGATGTTAGCAACTTAGCACAGACATTTTTGAAAATTAGGTTATTATATGTTTTATTGCGTTTTACTTTTATTATTTAAAAAATAGAAATATTGCCAATAAGTAGTAACAAGCAAAGATTGCATGAACTTAATAAATTTGAGATAAAGTCTAAACATTAGGCCAGGCATAGAGACTCATCAAGCTTCAGCCTGTTGACTATATGGCCAATTAGGAAGGAGAATGGATTGGGAACACACAGTGTTTTTATCTGCAGAGGGGTCTTCAGACGTCAGCTAGTGTGGATTGGGCTTGCTTCTTTGGGGAAGTGAAGGCATACCAGAAAAAGGAAAAGAAAAGTCAATTCTCAAGAAAAAAAAAAAAGCAGAACAAAAACCCTTTTCAAATATTTGGAAGCAGCCCAAGTGTCCATCAGTAAATAAGTGGATAAAAAAGCTGTGGTACATTTACACAATGAACTGCTACTTGGCTGTCTGAAAGAAAGAAGTCTTACTCTGCAGCAACATGGATGACCTAGAGAGTATTATACTAAGTGAAACAAGCCAGTCAGAGAAAGAGAAGTACCCTATGATTTCACTTATATGTGGAATCTAATGAACAAAATAAGCAAACACAATAGAAACAGACTCATAGATACAGACAATAGACTGACAGCTGTCAGAGGGGAAGGAGCTTGGGGGACTGGGTGAAAGAGGCGAAAGGATTAAGACAAAAAATAATCTCATAAATACAGACGACAGTATGATGGTTCCTAGAAGGGAAGGAAGGTAGGGAAGGTAGAAGAGGGCACAGTGGAGATAAATGATAATAGAAGGAGATTTGACTTGGGTCTGTGAACACACAATACAATATACAGATGGTATATTATAGAACTCTACACCTGAAACCTATGTAATTTTATTAACCAATGTCACCCCAATAAATCCAATCAACTAACAAAATGTAAAAAAAAAATGCTAAGCAAGTAATTGAGGTTAAGATAGAGAGGTTTCTGAGTTCCTAAAGCCTGGCTTTTGACCACCAAAATGTAAATTGTTATATTTAACAAATAGAATTGAGAAGAATGTGCATAATGTAAGAGCCAGTTTTTCTCCCCTAAAGTTGTTTAAAACAACAACAACAACAACTCAGGGCTGAAGCAGGAGAAGAAGAGCCTGAGAAGGGAGAGCTAAAGGCATAGGTTACTTTTTTCTCATCTGTCTTCTCCAACCAGAACGTGAGCTCCATGGGGGCGGGTGCTTATCAACCTTGAACAACCTACAGCGCCAGATCTTAGGTAAAAGCGCATAAGAATACTGCTGGAACCAGTCAATGAATTTCATTTTTATATTCAGCAACTACATAGTATTCACTATAATGCCAGGCACTGTCCTAAAGTTTTCCTAATTATTAATATCTTTAATTCTCATGACAGTCCTGTGAGGTTACAATTAGTATTATCTCCATTTGGCTGACCATGAAGCTGAGCCACACAGTGGCTAAGCCAGAGCCCAAGTGGGAGCGCTAAGTAAGATTCACATCTGACAGCCGCTCCTGATGCATTTTTCCCATCCTCCGCGCCATGCTTTCTGAATGACTTGTTGAATGTGTTGATGAACAAGTTGGCTACTAAAAACCTGATCATCTCTATGTGGGCTGAGAATACACAGTTCTGAAGATAAAGAGCAAGGGGTGAGGTGACCATGAGTCCATGACTCAGTTCAGATATGGGTTCTAAGGGCTCTCGACAGGGACTGCGGAGCCCCCCGCACTCACTGCTACAGTACCGTACATGCGTGGGAGATGCTAACATGCAGTGGTGGATTATGAGTACCTATAAAATACTCTACATCTATTCACTATTGTCATATAACTTTGGTCAGTTGAAAAGACACCAATGATTTTATTCATGAGGAAAGATTGCAAGAGCTCCCAGTGAGGCAAGATCATGAAGGCATATTTTTTTTTACCACTTTTTTATAAAGCAGCCATGACATTTTATAAAGTTTGTCCGATCATTTTTAGGAACTGCTGTTGGATTTTTGTAACATACTTCAAATTCTACTCCTCTATTTTCTTTCATCAACTTCCCATCTTTATTGTCTGACCACTAATTATCTGGAAATGAGATGAATTACAATAGAAAGGATGTTCCTCATTTAATCTTCAAAGCCATTTTTATGTTAACCAACATTAAAAAGCTGTGGGTATATTCATTTCTTCCCATTGAGAACATTAGTCTTCCCTTGTAACAGACCACATTTTTTTTTTTTTGTTCTTCTTTGGGTAAAACTCAATCCTACTGAAACAAGTTACAGCTGTTGCACAAATTCATATTTTTTATACTGATAGGAAGCAGTCAGACATTTCAGCTATTCAGTTTTGTTTAAAAGTAAGTTAACAGTTCGGTTCACTCTTAAGAAGACACTGATGAAGGAATGGTACAGGAATGTGGTTGTGGCCAACTGCATGTTTGTGATTAAAAATACTTGTGAAGGCACCACTGCCAGACTTGAAGAGTTATAAGGTCCCGCAGCCTGGGAGAAATTCATTGAGGGAGGATCCGCAAACGCTTCAAGCGGTGGCTTTTGACCTTTGACACCAGTAAATACCAGCCAAATGATGCACAGACCTCACCTCCAAGTGACTAACCCTCACATAATGTCCTTTCCTTAAAAACTCCACAGTCTCCAAGTTTTAGAATCACAGAATCTGACATAAAATGATACCGTCTGATACCAGACTCTCCGAAACACCATCCACTCTCTCGTGTCTTCATTCCTGACTCGGAACCGTATTGATTTCCTTTGCTGGAAAATCGGACGTTATTAGGACAATCAGGATTTTGTACACTTTCTCCATCTCAGTTTTCCCACTAGCCATGCTTATCTTAGCAAATCTTACAAAATAGTGGTTAAAAACATGGGCCTGAGGTTAAACTGGTTCAAGTTGGAATTCAATTAATGGAAGTTGATTAGGAAATAGCCTCGCTACTTAATAGTTGTCCAACTTAGGCTGCCTTTGAAAAATTTTCTAAACCTCAGTTTATTCATCTGTGCAAAAGGGATCATATGGCTTATTTCACAGAATTTGGGGGCATTAAAGAAAATAGCCTATGTTTAATTCTTAGTATCTAATAATTTATCAACAAAACACTAATATAGTTACAAAAAATATGAAAAGCTTAATTTATAATCAAACATATATTTGGCTCCAGCTCTACAAGCTGATAAGAATTATAACTAATCCAAATTAACTCAAAAAATTCCTTGATAATAATTCAGAATGATACTGGGCTGTCTCGTAGCACCCCGGGACAGGAATGCTGCTCGTTCTCAGGAAGAACTGGAAGAGGAATTTGACACCCAGCAGGCCTCTCTCTGCTTCTCATCTATTCACATTTCTGAACATGTACTTGATCCTTATCTCTCTCCCTCTAGTGTCTTCCCCTTATCTGTACCACACGGTGGAAGTCATGACCATCGACATCGCCCAGAGTTACAAGGTCAGCCATTCAGGAGGGAAACATTGCTTCCCTCTTTTCATGCCACATCCAAATCCCGGAGGAAAAGTTTCACTGTCCCACTCTGGCCCCAGAGCCCACTGCTGGTCCAGTAGCTGAGGCCAGATTGTTCTTGCTCCGGTCTTGTTGATGGCAGGGGTTCTTGGTGGGAAGGAACAATTTAGTTTGTGGGAAAGGAGTTTCGTAGGTGGCCATGAAAGTTGCCAGCTTTCTACAACTGTCTGTCCAGCTCTCTTGTGATGTTGGGACATGTGCCCTTAGGAGAGGTGACCTCTTTACAGAGTCATTTCTTGGTGATTCTGGCTGCCATTGTCATTGACACCACTCAGATCCCAGGCATGGAACCCTTCTGCAGAACTCATTCTAGCAACACAGCAATGTCCACTTATACAACCCCTACAAGTTCTCCAAAGTGTTCATCTGACCCACGCGCCTTCATCTCTCTTCATCCCCGTGGATGATAGGGTCTTGGCACTTAGAAGTGACTTTAGAAAACAGAAATCATACATACACACACACACATTTTAAAGATGAGAAAATTAGTGCCCAGATGGTTGAAGTCCTTGGCTAATATCACACAACACATTAATAAGTCAGGGCCAGAAGTCAGGTCTCTGGACTTGTAGACTAGTCTTCTTCTCCCTGAACTAAACTGGATATTTCTTGGTCACTAGTCACCGTGATGGCCCAATTCTTTCTTCACATGGGGCAGCCATTCCTGGGTCTGGAGCACTGTTCTTCCACACGAGTAGCTGCCTAGCCTACCCTAACTATAACTCTGCTGTTTATGTCCAACTTCAGAAAAAGCAGCTGCTACCCACAACTGTGAACTTCACTCGCTTTTATCTTAAGGGCAATGAAGGATACCTAAAAGAAATTTAAATTATAGACTGTAATGGTTATCTTTGTTATCCATGTTTCTTTCTTAAGTTCCTTGTTGTTAGTACATATATTAAGTAATCTATGAATATCAGTTTCGAAAGATATGTCCAGGTGAGGACAGCAAAACAAAATGTATAATATTGAAGAGTTTGGATGATATCCTGAGACTTACTATAAATGTGCCTGTGACTTTGAGATAATCTACCCTTTTTGCTGATTTCTAAAGGGGAAGGGATAACTGTTTCTGGGGGTAGGAGGTAGGAGGGCTGGAATTTAAACATTTGTAGAGAGGAGCTAAGGGAAAATTTTTTCATCTACTTTTTGGTGATTCTCCAAATAAGCCAAAGCATTGTGTATTTGGGAAATGCAAGGATTTCTCTATAATTACTGCCTAATACCAAATATTTCCAAGACTATGCCATGATGTACTGAGCTCCATGATTATTATTTGTTTATATTTTATATGTACTCCCTATTGATATATCTATGTATTTTTTCTTTTCTCATACATAGTTCACATCTATTGTTTTAGATTCTCAGAATAATAAATTATCTTTTAAGAGTCACCTCTTCTCCACTTTAGCTCGTGTGGTTCCATAGAACGTGGCTCCCCCCTTAGATCCAAGGGTGGCATGTAACCCAGACAGAGCCGGTTGGATCACTGGAGTCACCAGACCGTGGTGACAGGCTCAGGAATAAGCACGTGACCCAATCAGAGCCAATGAGACTGAACTTTAAGATATGTATTAGAATTATTAGATAGAATGCTGAAAAGATAAGCTATAAGATGAAGTTGGTGGCAACACCCAGGAAGAGAAAGTCTTTCTGGAACTTGAGCCAACACAGAAGGAGGCCAGGCTGAGGAGTATGAGACAGATAGTCAGAGGAAGGTGAGGTTCAGTTGATATTTTTGGTGCCTCTGGATCTAGCCATATGTTAAGGTTTTATTTATTTTTTTAATTTAAGGCCGTTCTAATAATTTTTATCTGTTACGTGCAGTAAGAAGAATCCTTACCAATTCTATGTCCAAACCTCTTTTACAAATCTGTATCTCAGATAAACACTCTCTATTTACTGTATCCATTCCACTTTTAGAAAAGTGGAATTCACTGAAAAGTGTAATTGGAAACAACGCAAGGTTTAAAATTGGAGATGTCTTGTTTTCCAAATGAAAAGACTGATAATTAATGAAAATGGGTTAATACCAGAATTTGAATTTTTAAAAAGTAGACTACAGTAATCAAGATGGGAGGTAATCACACCTTAATTAACGAAGGTAGAGAGGAAGGAATGCACACTGTAGACGTTGGAGAGAACAAACCTCAGCATTTGGTCAAATAATGGTATTTGTCATCGGGTTTCTGTGCCTTTGGTAGTAGGTAGCATGTGTCAGTGCATGTGGAGGCTGGGGAGGGTGGGTGGGGAGGGGGACAACCGTGAAATGTTCACTGTTCTATCTGCCGAGTTGGCTCTGATGTAGCACCAAGAAAACAGCTCCTCTGGGAACCCCAGGAGCCGGACCGTGGGTGAATAAGTCCATCTGTGTGTCGTGTGTGTGGAGAAGGTAGTTTAATGAGAATAAGAATAGGAGGAATTACTTACATCTTGGCCTACGGTGATAAGAACTCAAGGCCCATGCTGGGATGGTAGGTGCTCGCAGGTCCTACCATGTGAAATCTTAAAAGGTAGGGAAGGTAAAGTAGAGAAGGGCACATCTTTTCTGTTTTACCCATATAATGAGGCCAAGGAAAATGAGCTAAAAGTGATGTTCTAGTGTGCGACCTCTGTTTTTAAGAGGCCATTCATATTACTGCATACATTAAGAGAAGGAAAATCAGAATTCTGGAGTTCTCCTTGGTGAACTCGACCATTATATCAGTCAAACTTTTTTTATAATCTCCTCCTAGTTTGTTTATTTGTTTTAAAAATAATGTAGAACTTGTGACAACATGGATGGAACTTGAAGGTGTTACACTAAGTGAAATAAGTCAGAGAAAGGCAAATACTGTATAATCTCACTTATTTATGGAACCTAAAAGAAAAAGACCCCACCCCACCCCCCCAAAATGTGGCAGATCCTCAGGTATGTGTTCAATGCAAAATGTATTACCTTACAGTTGTTCATCGCATATAAGACACTACATGGGGACTACAGCTAACAATGCTACATCGTATGCTTAAGAAGAGCTAGGAGGGGAGGTCTCACATGTTCTCATCACAAGGGAAAAAGAAAAAGAAAAAAGGAATGAAAACGGTAGCTATGTGAGCTGATATATATGTTAATTAGCTTGATCATGGCGATCATTCACAGTGTCTTCATGTATCAACACATCAAGCTGCACACCTTAAATATATGCAATTCCTGTTTGTCAGTTAGCCTTCAAAAAACCAAACAAAGATGCCGTGTTTCTAAGCAACCAGATTCATGGCTCTTAATCTCGAGGGAAAATCCTCCTTAAAAAATTTAATGTTGATAGTTTAATAATCTGATGATTAATAGTATGTGGCATTGCAAAAGCTTTTATATGCTGGCATCTGTTTAAAATATTTTTACATTAATGAATCACCTGAGCATAATTAATTAACTAAGCATATTAATATTAATATTCTTACTTACATAGAGTGCAAGAATCTATCATTTAAGACAAAGATGGCATAAACAGCATAATTTTTTATTAATTATTCAGAAAATGGACCATTATTCATTTACATGCATGACTTGAATTAATATACCTTGATAACTTCTTAAAATATTTTTATTAAAGCTCCAGAATACTATGCATGGGTTTTTGTTTGATTCAGGGAATGATTTCAAAAGTTATATTAATAAAATAATTCTAATACACTTTCCAAAGATGCTCTTTTTATTCCATGGAGCTATGTGACAATTAGTTGTTAACTAATATCGTTTTTTTTTACAAAGTCTAAAGATAAAAATATTTAGGAATAAACATTAACCAAAAAAATATATGTCACAGGACAACTGGTAGCTATAAGTTGTATATTAAGTATTTCAACATTCAATGATTGCTAAGTAAAAAAGTTCATTTATATAATATTTATGCTTAAATCCACCTGCTTTCAAACATTTTTACCTATGTGCAGAATTTATAAGGAGCTTTAAATAACAAATTCAAAAAGACCAGAAAAAGAGCATCTTTGCCATTCTCTTCACGTCTAAAGGCAAACCTACTTCTTTCTCTAGAATGAGAGGAGAGTCTGTAGGCACACCACCATCGAGGATGAAATCAGAAAATTTAATCTAGCCTGGGTTGTCTACCAGTCCGAAGAGCATTAAAAACATCGCTCTAGGCCATCCTTGAGGTCTGAGGGAAACAAGGCCTGGTTTTGAGATGGGAACAGTGAGATTCCATTTGCCAGACTGTTTGCTTCCTCTCTGTGTCTTCATATTAGGTTCTTCGCCATGCACTTCCAGCACCCCCTTTCAAAAACTTCCCCAGAGCCTCGTTCTGTCCAAAAGCCCTCCCTAACAATGCCGGCCCTGTGAAGGCCACAACTATTCTTAGACAACAGTCATAAAATAAGGAACAAAGTATATGTGACCAGAATTTCTCACCACCATCTGTAAGGCTAAAAATAGGCTGCTAGTTGATGTTGCGAGGGTCAGAGCTTTGCCTTGACCTCTGGTTTTATGCAGTCTCCATGGTTTATCTAATTTTATTTTGATCCCTCAGACCTTACCATCTTCTCATAAAAGAGCATTTTCCCCTTTTATACCTCTAAAATTTATTTTATGTGCTCAGGAGTTTGACTCACTGCCTCTTATAAATTCCAATATTTATGACTATCTTAAAAGTACTCTAGAGAACATTTTGATTAAAGAATCTGACCATAAAATCATTTTTATAATTCTCAGGATTTATGTTTTTATAAAGGCATATATATATATATATATATATATATATATATATATATATAAAATACGCGCACACACACACACACACATATATATATACACACATATATTATACATTTTTATGATATGTATGTGTGTGTATATATGTGAAAGGTGAATTTGGAAGACACAATGGGAGGGCTGCAGCCAATAACTTATATGAAGCACATGACATTTATCTAATGATCCACTAGCCCAGGTAGAAGAATTTTTATGTCAATGAAAGGAACAACAAAAGGTCATAGATGGGGTGAGTGGTGAGTAGTAAGAATACTGAAGCATCCTCTTTTATTGATCTGCAATATTTCTATAATTGCCCAGAAATGACAAAAAGCACCATGTTCTGTGCTTTTTTAGAAACTTTATTGCATTTCCCTTTTATACTTGAACCGGAAGTACAATGTGAGGACCGCAAATATATCCTCATAATTTAAAACACTAACATTAAAAAAAGAAATCTGTACCAGAGTTTTGCTCTCTGCCTCCCCAGGATTTTTCTCTCTTGTGGAAGACTTCCTAGATTTATGTTTGGGAATCCAAATCAGCAAGGCTGCAGGCTACCTGGGCTTAAAACGATCCACGTGTCCTGTTACTATGGTTTGATGCTTGGTTCCCAGATGGGCACCTCCATGAGAGGTAACTGGAGACAAGGGAATTTTTCTGGGTATGCTGTGAAGGAGGCTTCCCTTTCCTTCCCACTGGCGTGCAGTCTGGGAGCATGTGTAAAGATGACTCGACCACCTTGCCATCACAGGAGAAAGTCCTGGAGCTGCTGGGGTCCTATTATTGAGCCTCCAGAATAAAACCAAAATGGACAGGAGGGGCTGATATAGGAAGAGAAACTTAGTCCCCAAATCCATCTATGTTGGTGGCCCTGCCTCGTAATGTTTCCGATACTGATCAATATATTTGAACTGGTCAAGTCTCTCCGATAGTTTTCTGTCACAATCTGAGTGTCCTAACTGAGACACCATTCTGGGTTTATTAAAGCATTGGCAGTGCATTTTCCAAAGATGTTGATCCCAGGAAATTTGTCATCAGAATCTTTCCATGGTTAAATACATTTGGGAATGCTAAATGGCATACTATATTTTTCTTCAGGAAAATGATAATTTAAACCCCAGTCCCTTCATTAAAACTCTCTTGCACTTAAAATAAAAATCATATTTTATGTGGCCTAGAAGACTCTGCATGAATGTACCCTTTGCCATTTCCCCTGCTTCATCTTGGGTCCCTTGTCTGCCACACACTGACCACATTGACCTTTTCCTTCCTCCCCTGCAGCAGAGGCTGTCCTGCCTCCAGGCTCTGGGTGTGTTGTTCACTGGGCTGGGAGGCTCCTCTTTATCTGGCTAAGTCCTGCTTCTTTCTGCTTCAGCTTAAATCTCACTTCCTATTTGAGACTGTTCCTAAATCCATCCTCCAACTAAATTGGTAACTCTTTTTCTTTATTCTAATGGCACCTTGCTCTTTTTCTTCATAGCACAGTACAATGTCCTGCTGCCTAGAGGTTCATGTCTTTGTTTGTCTAACGCTCTCTTCCCATTGCTTTGGGAACACTGTGAAGACAGAACGCATGTCTGATTTGTTGGTGTTTCTTGGAGCAATGCACAGTGCTGTTCCTGGCACAAAGTAGGACTGGATAAATATTTATCGCCTGAATGTGATCTAGAGCCACGATGCATCTTAGCATATTACAGGGTTTCGATAAAGAATCCTGTTTGAATTTGTTTGATCCAGAATTTCCCAAATTTATTTAAAAACTGAACTTTGTGCGATTCACATGTATACATATTCCTAGATACTGTTATTCTATAGCTCACATTTCAAAAAAACACTGTTTTTACATTATTCAGGTCATTGGTAGTTTAAGGACTCAAGTCTAAAAGCCTGTACTATACTTTTATGAGCATCGTACGAGTCTAAGCTTCAGAGGCCACTTGAGACATGGTCTTAACGAGACATGGCAACAATCTCTGAGGCCACTTAACCCCACTCATTTGGGGGAGCATTATATATCGTGCATAGGTTCCTTTTCCTAAACTGCTTTCAGGGAAGGATTTTAAAGTGTCATCAGCATGGACAGTTGTGTGATATGAGAGTATAAAGGACTAGTGTATACTCCTTTAGATAAAGAAATTACTAAAGAACCCAAGATGCTGGCAGAGTAAGTAGAAGCTCCATTCACCTTATCCCAGGACCAAACTGGAAATACAACTAAGTTACGGAAAAATTGTTCTGAGTAACCAGCCAAATGAAGAGTAGCTGAAGTCCTGGCTGGTGTGGCTTACAGGACTGAGTGCTGGTCTGCAAACCAAAGGGTCGCTGATGCTGATTTGACTCCCAGTCAGGGCACCCAGTAGGAAGGGCAGAGACCCAAAAAGAGCTGGCCCCACTTCCCTGGTGGCAGATGAGATTCCAGAGGGATATCTCAGCTGTGGTGGTGGAGAATTCCCCTGAGAAACATGGGGTCTCAAATCCAGGCCGGGCTCCCCAGTCCAGAGCACTAGAGCCAGGAAGAGGCCCCCACATAATACATGGCTGTGGAAATCAGTGGGGATTCTGTCTGCCAGGGAGAGATGGCAGTCTGCTAGAGACACAGGTGCCCTCTTAAAGGGCCAACTCACAACATTCCATTCGCAGCCACAAACCCTGGGCAGAATGGACTAGAGTCTTGTAAGGAGAGTGGGCTTTGTGGCTCTGAGGAGAGAGCTGAAGGGACAGCCACCAGGATTCCTGTGCTGACTCACTCTCCTACACTCCCCTCCATATGGAGGGTGGGAGAAACTAATAGCGCACTCTCTGGACTCCCTGTTGCCCCACCCTGCAGTGCTTATGCCCTGCTGAGGAGTCAGCTGCCTTGGCCAGGGTGTGACCAGAGTCCGTCCCAAGAGGCCCAGAACCAACACACCCAGTAGTCAAATTCAGACATTTGAAAAGGGGTTAATATCCAAAATTTATAAAGGACTTATAAAACTCAACACCAAAAAAAAAAAAATCCAATTAAAAAATGGGCAAAGTACCTAAATAGACACTTTTTCAGAGAGGACATACAGGTGGCCAAGTAGATGTATAAAAAGATATTCAACATCACTAATCATCAGAGAAATGCAAGTTAAAACCACAATGAAATGTCACTTCACAACTGTCAGAATGTCTATCATCAATAAGTCAACAAACAACAGGTGTTGGTGAGAATGTAGAGAAAAGAGAATCTTGTGCACTGTTGGTGGGAATGCAGACTGGTGCAGCCACTGTGGAAAGCAGTGTGGACTTTCCTCAAAAAATTAAAAATAAAATTGTCTTACCACCCAGTGATTCCAATATTGAGAATATATTTGAAGAAACTCAAAACACCAATTCAAATGAATATGTGCACCTCTATGCTCATTAAAGCTTTATTTACAATAACCAAGACTTGGAAGCAGTGTAAGTACCCATCAGTAGATAAATGAATACAACAATTGTGGTATATTTACACAATAGAATAGTACTTGGCCATAAATATAAAAAGGAAATATAACTTTTTGCAGCAGCATGGATAGACCAGGGGAGGATTAGGCCAAGTGAAATAAACCCTTCAGAGAAAGACAAGTACTATATAATTTCACTCATATGTACAATCTTGTGAACCAAATGAAGTAACAAACAAAACAGAAACAGACTCACAGATAAAGAACAGACAGACAGCAGTCAGAGGGGTGGGGTGTTGCATTGCTGGGCAAAAAAGTTAAAGGGATTAAGTAAAAACAAAAACTCGACACACACAACAGAATGGTGATTATCAGAGGAAAAGGGGGTGAGGGGAAGTGGAAGAGGGTATAACAGGAATAAATGGTGACAGAAGGAGACTTGACTTGGGTGGTGAACACACAATACAATATTCAGTTGATGTGTTGTAGAATTATACACCTGAAACCTATGTAATTTTATTAACCAATGCCACCCCAACAAGTTCAATAACAAGGTAAAAGAAATAAAAAGTAAACAACAAAAAGAAATTACCCATTGTTCATTGAAAAATATCGTCCCAGATTTTATTATTTAGGCATCCCTTGAATTAGATAATGGCAGTGGAATACGTTGTAATGAGAATTAGATACTACCCTAGGCATGTTCTAAAGTTCATATAAAAATAGGCTAAAAACTCAATAAATGGTAATGATTTTAGCCATGTCCCATTTACATTCGAAATATATATTTTACCAATGTAGATAACTTCATATGAATGTATTTTTTAAATCTCCGAAGAACATTTAAAACTAGCTTAAGAATTTTGAGCTTAACTTTCTAACTGAGCTCTGCCAAAAGCAGCTGAGACCATCCAGTATTTCAACTGATCACACACATTGACAATCAAATCTTCAAGCCCAGGTTCCTGACTCCAGAGCACGATGGAGTATAGAAAGCACTAAAAATGTCCATTAAGCTGAGCAGGTGTAGAGTGAACTATTATTTGATCAACCAGATGGAAGTCTGCCACAAATGCTACTTTCTTTCAAAAGCCACAAGCTCCTCTCTGACCACACACATGCACGACTTGCTCCAAGAAGGATTGGGAAAACGTCATCAGTAAACTTGACACTCTTCTTTCTTCTGCCCATCTCGGTCTACTTTTCCAACTTCATTTTAAGCCAATGGAGTACAAATCAAAATATACCAAGGAATGTTAGAATTTTCCATTTAGGGTTTGTCCAGCACCATCTGTGATGGGTTTGTTGATATGTTCAAATTCATTTTCAACAACTGTGGAAGGTAAGAGGTTTTCTCTTCTTCCTACTCCCAACTGGAACATAAAACAAACCCTCATTCTTCTGGAACTTGGATTTAGAAAGCCTGAATGCCAAAAGGAGACTCTTTTCACTGAGCCTGAGAGCAAGAGAGGAGACAGAGGGTCTTTTTAATTAAATAATGCACAGGTTTCCTGAAAAAGACAGATCTTAGCTATGCCCAGATTTGTTTGCCCTATAGAAATCTGGCCCTGAGATAACACAAAGAGTTTTCCTAATTGGCTTCCTTCAGTTTCCCAAACCCTCCTTGGATGTGAAGCCTCTCTAGTTTCATCCAGGCGGGGAGGAGAACTGTTGGAACCATGGAAGGGAATCCTCAGCCAAAGGAGAAAGCAGAGTAGGACTGTGGGGGAAGAAGGAAGGTGCTCTCTGAAAGCTGACCTAGAAGGCCAATGGTGAAGGGTGGGAGGAAGAGGAACCCTCCAAGGAAATAGGCTCCATGGGGAGCAAGAGAGGGAAAGACTGTACAGGGGAGAGCATGGTTGTCAGACATGGGCGGAAAGCCTGCAGATGCCCACCAGGTAAGACTGCTGTGAGCAAACAGTTCTGCAGAAAGGGCTGTTCTGCACCCTCCTGTGGATGACTTGTATGTGACTGATGAGCCAGGACAAATACATTTCCAGTGATGGACTGTACTGTCCCTTTTATCCAATGTTAAGGTCACAGTAAGGAGGTTTTTCCAAAGGGTAAAACAAACAGCTCATGCATCCAGACACATTCAGGAATAAATATATTCAATAGTTGTTTGTAGATATATGCATATTTTGAGGCAAAATTTTAAATCACTTTATACTTTATCAATCATACATATACTAAGATATATATAGAGTTCCAGGCAAATAAAAGAAGCCCAATGAGAGGCAGAATTAAAACAAAAATTGGCTAAGATTCTACTCTCATGAGCACACATGCGTGTGCTCACACGCACACCATGTTTGCCTTTAAGGGCGCTGATTCCACTGATAGAGATTATTAATGTTTCACATTTGTTCTGATGGTGCTTTGAGCTCTGAAGAGAAATGTGATCATTTAAAACAGGGAATTTCACTATTGAACTCTGATATTAAAGTGAGAACAAAGAACAAAACATTTGTATTTCTACAAGTTCAAGCCAAGTTTGTTACGCAACAGAGACTTCACTTCTTTTCTCTTCTCTGGGGTCCATGATGTTCTCACCAGTGGTGGCCGGCATTCTTGAGCCATGAGGTGAGCATCATTTTGCCAGGCCTTAGCTGCAATACAATGAGCATGGTCCTTATTTTCATTTGAGAATGTGGAATACATTAAATAATATTTGTAAGCTTCAAATTAATTTTAAGGGAGCATCAAAATAAAGATATGTCTAAAATAAGACAGACTAAATTTCTTCTGAAAAAAATCTTTATTCAATTAATTGTTAAATATATGAAGA
Organism: Macrotus californicus; assembly: GCA_007922815.1. Taxonomy (NCBI): domain Eukaryota; kingdom Metazoa; phylum Chordata; class Mammalia; order Chiroptera; family Phyllostomidae; genus Macrotus; species Macrotus californicus. The sequence continues at coordinate 35,297 of VMDR010006196.1, forward strand.
GGGCCAGGAGTAAATCATCAAAGAAAGTCTTAACTTTGGAAAAAGAATAAGAAATGCAAAAATTCTCAAATGAAGGAAACAAAGGGAAAAAAGAAGAAACAGACATCCAAAAATTAAACTTTCAAAATCCACAAACACAATTAGCTAGAAAATATACAAATAGAAAATAGGAAAATTTGTTTTTTTTAAATGTGAGAAGAAACCACCAAGAAATAGAAAAAAGAGGAGCCTATTTATATTTAAAGTATACAGATTGAGGCCAACTAAATAAATGAGAGGTACCTCAGTAGGGAATTTTAGAAAAATAATATAAGTCTGTATTTCAATGTAAATCAGATTAAGAGAGATGCTACAAAGAATCAGAGAGAGTATTATATTAAAATAAATATACATACGAAACATCCAATTTATGCTGTTCTGGAGGCTCCAGCTTATATTAATACCCAGATCCACAGCCTGGGACTCACGTGTGCTTGGGTATGAAGGGAGGCTTATAGGATGACTCCACCAGGAAGCTACTCATTTAGTGGAGAAAGAACTACCTGGGAAAGAGCTCATCTTAAAGAAGAAAAGAACAGGACTTAGGATTAACCAGTAACAACACATTAGCCATTAGAGGCACAGGCCTGTCTGAAAAGAATATGGTATTTCTTATTCCGCATCTGCCACATATTGACTTCTCCCACAACCCCCTGCCACCGCCCCCACTGCTGCTGCAGAGGCTCATTCTCCAAACTTCCTGCCCTCTTTCCCCTCCTCTCCACACATGTGTGTGTGAGGCCTAGGGGAAGCAGTTTGATCACACTAAAAACAATCAACAAACAAAACAAGAATCAAAAGACGTTTAATCACCTATCCTTGTAAGACCTTGTAAGAGAGAGAGAGAGAGATCTGTTTCTCCCTTGCATGGATAACACATCACAGGTCTCTGGAGATCACAGTCTGTCACTGGCAAGGACGTAGACATGAGGAAACCTGACAGGGCATGAATATCAGCCCTGTGCAATGGTCCATCCTCTCATGAGGGTTTATAGGCATGTGAGGTCCAGCAAAGGCAGCGAACCTGGCAAAGAGGATGGCAGCCGCCACATTAGAGAGCAGAAGTGACTGGTTTGGGGGCCTGCTTGTGACATCCCCAGGGAATTCTCAAGAATAGTACAGAGACTCCGAGGGAGATGCTGAATTTCCACGATGTTTGTTGGTGCAATGAGAGCCGGAGAAAAAAATGCTTGTCAACAAATTGTAACCCTGCCTTGGTTTGAGACTAGAATAGCCTACGGAACTAGGGCTATGATTCAAAGTTACAGAAGGCATAGAATGTGCAGAAACACATTCAAAGTGCAGAGGAAAACAGGAGCTGGCATTTAAAATATTTTCCAGTTACTATGTCTAATCAAGACTTCTTTTAAGAGTAAGGTAAAAACGAGACAATGTCAGGTAAACAAAAACTGAGAGATTTATTACACAAAGATTTACATGAAAGTAACTTCTAAATGATGTCCTTAAAGGCAAGGATCCATGATATATGATGAATGGCAAGCAAAGAAAGTTGTAAATGTATACAAATATATAATTTAATAGAAATTTATGAAATTTTAACATTGATGAATGTTAAATTTATATGAAAGATCAGAAGGCCAAGAAGAGCTAAAACATTCTGTAATAATTAGCTAGAGGAAAATGACTTATTAGACATCAAAACTTTTTAAAGCTATAGTTAACAAGAAAATGTGATCGTGAGAAAGCATTGGACAAATATCCTAATGAAACCACAGAAAGGGTTCCGAAATGACACCAAATCCATGGAAATGGATGCAGGGCATAGGCGCAATGCAGATAACTGGCAAAAGGAAGGATTACTATTCAATAAGTGGTATTAAAAATGAAATATTTATGTGGGGAAAAATTGAAATGGATCTTTTACCGCATAAGATACATGAAACAATTCCATGTGGATTAAATCAGGACTTCAATCTGAAAGACAAAACTAAACCTTTAAGAAAAATCTGTAGCAGAATAATTTTGTAAGCTGTAGTTAGGGAAGAATTTCTTAAACAAGACTCTAAATATGGAAACTATAAAATTCTTCTACAAGTCTGTAAGAAAAAGAGAACTTAAAAGAAAAAGGAGCAAAGACATGGAGAGTCATTTCACTGGAAACATATGACCAATAAAAATGTAAAAAAAAAATACTCAACTTTGCAAATAACAAAGTAACATTTCACACTTACTGGACTTGCAAGAATTTTAAGTGCCAGATCAAACATTGATGAGATTATAAAGCAAAAGGACTTTTCATTCTCTATTGGGTAATACGTTAATGGGGTCAACCTCTTTGGAAGACAAGTGGGCCTCACCTAGTAATGTTGAAATGAAATTGTGTTAACTCTACAACAGCTGTTTCATGCCTAAGGCATATACCCTAGAGAAGCACCTGTGCATATTTACACAGAACGATACAGAACGTGAATGTTCAGAACAGCATTATTCACGTTATTAAAAACACTACTGACAACCCAAAAGTCCATCAAGAGGAGAAATTATTTTTAAAGTGGCAATCAGTAAACAAAATATTATATAGCAATATGAATGAATAAACCTCAGTTGTACACACCAATGTGAATGCATCAACCAAGACATCTTTCAGTAGGTAAATTGGATAAACTGTGGTACATGCAGACAATGGAATATTATTTAGCACTAAAAGCAAATGCACTATCAAGACACAGAAAAACATGGAGGATCCTTAAGTGTGTATTACTAAGCAAAAGAAGCCAATCTGAAAAGGCTACATTCTGTGTGATTCTGACTATATGACATTCTGGAAAAGGCAATACTATGGAGACAGTGAAAGGCCAGTGGTTTTCAGGGGTTTGGGATGGGGGAGAGATGAATAGGTGGAGCACAGAGGATTTGCAGGGCAGTGGAAATAAATACTCTGCGTGCTCTAATGACAGGTACATGTTACTGTGCATGTGTCCATGCCCATAGGGTGCACAAGACCAAGAGTGAACCCTAAGGAAGATTATGATTCTGGGTGATTATGACGTGTCAATGAAGGTTTGTGAGTTGTAACAAATGTACCATTCTGTGGGGGAGACACATAATGGGGAAGGCTGTGCATGTGTGAGGGCAGGGGGTATATGGGAAATCTTTGCACCTTCTCCTGAATTCTGCTGTGAACCTAAAATAGCTCTGAAAAAAATAGTCTTAAAGTATATATTATATCATAAGCAAGGCAAGCAAGTCAGAGAAGGACAAATACGTTGTAATTTCATGCATGTAAACTTCAAAACCAGACCAAACTAAATACCATATTCTTTGGGGATATACATATATGTGGGAAAATAATAAGAAAGACAAGGCAATGAGTAATGGAAAATCCAGGCTGGTAGTTACCACTTCTATTGTGGGGGAGGGATGAGATGGACCACACAGAAGGGTTTAAAGATGTTAGTAAGGTTCCATTCCCTAAGCTGGCTGATGGGTTCTTGAATGGTCCTTTTATTATTAGTAGTATTGTTGTTGTTTATACATACAGGCATGTGATATTTATATATATATTTTATTTTGAACTGAAGTACACGTATTCAATGTATGATATATTTTATGTATTTTGTATAAAGCACCTGAGAGTCCACCATACTGTCCCTCCTCAGCACAGCAATGCTGGAGCAGAGTGGCTGCCTATCGCTGTGGCCCTTGCTGGGGTCGATAGCAGCACAGCAGCAGGAGGAACATCTATGTTTTTTTTAACGCTATTGGTTCAGGGGCAGGGAGACTAGTCAGTGAACATTTAGAACAAACAAGGGTTCAAGGATGATTATCAGGAAACTGAAGATATGAATCCCTTAGTCACTCCTGGATACTGGAAAAAGACAAACATGGCTTAAGCAGGAGGAAAATGTTTTAGACCACTCAGGTTTCAGCGGTATTGCTGGGAAGGGCTGTAGTCAGAAACTGTTCTTTTATTTTGTATATGGTCTGCAGTGCACTACCGGCTACAGTGGCATGAAGAAATGTAAGATAAATGTACTAATGTAATTAAACCACCCATAAATGTTTTCCACACTGAGCGACATGAATATTACAGGTTTTCTAAATCACCAGGTCCTTCATGTTTTAAAGCAAACTCCATAAAACAACCTGTATTTGAAAAAATAAAAGTCTATATCGACCACTTTTAATTCTTCTGTTCCTGTACAGAGCTAAAATTAGTAATGCATTGCATTGCTTCTCAAGCATGATCTGAAATTATTAGCACATTCTCCAAGAAGCTAACTGTCTTCCAGGAAGGCTCTTAATCTCAGAAGAATTAAGCTTTCCTGTTTCTTCTAAAACATCTTTAAAATGAGGCTACGACATCCTGCCTTCCTTAAGAAATGGTAGTAATTGATTGCTGAGATACTTAAAAAGAACTATATGGTTCTATGAAATAACAGACAAATATGTTATATTTGGACATTTTTTTCCCTCTAATGAACTCTTCAGATTTTTTTTGTTGGGACCATTCCAAAAATTATAAATTAGAAAGAAATGTGTGTTCTCTCCCAAAGGGCAGTTGAACTTTGCTCAGAATGCTTAAGAAAACATCCGGTGGGATGTTTGTTCATGGAGCTATGTCAACTCATCTTCAAGATTCCCCTCCTAGAAGAGTACAACAATTACAAGTCCAAATGCCACGAATATTTTAGTATCGCTGAAATCTCATCAAGTGGCCACGGAGCAGTTCTAACCAGCTACTGCTGGAGGCCCAGACATGATATTTATCCAAGAGAAAACTGGAGGTTAAAGGATAACATAAAATTGTGAGTTTTGGTTGGCACAGAAACTAAACACGAGAGGCATCTTCAGCAAATGAGAAATATATATTTGTATTTTTGTGTTTGTGTTTAATTGCCCTCCATCGAGAAGCATTTAAACACTGAACAGTTAATAAATAAAAGTGTCTAAGAAGATCTTGACAGACAAGAGCTAAGCCATAGAATATTATGGGATGAGAAGTTGCCAGAAGGGATGAGGTTATATCTGGCCCATAGGTTCTGTCTCCCCGCCCCCAGCCCCGTCCTCGTGGCTCATCCCCCGCTGGTCGCAGCTCCAGGCATCTTTCTGATAGTGGCATTCAGAGACAGGAACAGGGGTCATGAATGTGTGACTCTACACCGAGAGGAATTTAAAAGGAGATTACTTGGATAGTTCTTCTATGCTTTTGATCTCTTAATCAAATTATATGTAAAAAAAAGTTACATGGTACAGCCATTCTAAAAACAGCCTGGATTTATTTTCCTTCATTTAATTCCTTCCAGCAAATCCTATGGAGAGCCCATGATGAGCACGTTTCCAACTGGAGACCAAGTACAATTTTAAGATATTGCCAGATTTAAGTATAAATCTGAAAAAGTAAATATCAATCAGACAAGTTGACATTATTCATTTATTCATAAGTAGTTACTGACCACCTACTATGGGCTCAGCACTGGGTCACACAGTGGGGTTGTAGTCACTACACCCCTGACTCCATTCCCTGTTCCTCTCCCCCATGCTTAGCACAGCCCAGTCATCCCAGCCTCTTCGAAACTTAATCACCAGTGTCCTGCCCACGTCACACTCTTCACAGCCGCTCTTCCTTCCCCTGCTGTGTTCTTTATTCTCCTTTCTCTAGTTAATCACCACGTTTCATTTGGAGCTCAGTACACATCTCAGTCATATTTTCCTCAAGAAAGCCTTCTCTGACCCTCCAGGCCAGATTACTCTCTTACTAAATGCTGTGTTAACATTCCACACTTCTGCTTCTTAACATTTATCACGATTCAAATGAATTAATAAGCTGGCTAATTAACTATTTGATTAGCCATTTGATTTATAGCTACCTTGCTAGTATACTAAGCTTCATAGAAGCAAGGCTCTGTATGTCTTCTTCCTGGCTTTATACACAGTAACTAGCTCCAAGTAGACACATAACTATTAGAGGAAGAAGGAAGGAAGGAAGGAAGGAAAGGAAAGGAAGAAGAGAAGAAGGGAAGGAAGGAGGGAGGGAGGGAGAGAGACAGAATGAATACACATGTGGGCCAGGAGACTTGTCTGCCTACCATCCTTCCTTTCAATAACCACCCCCACCATTCCAAGTGGCCCAAGCCTCTCCACACCCCTGGTCACACGATTCATTGTTCAGAGATGGACATGTGGCTCCAGCTGCATCAATTAAAATTCTCTCCAAGATTTCTCCTCTAAGAGCTTTTGGAAGGGACGTTCTTGTTTTCTCTTAAATCACAAGATGAAAGGAAAATACAAATGAAGAATTTGCAGTCATTTTCATTTGCCACATGGAAGAAGTATTCAGCAGCAGGAAAAAATCAGACAAAACTCGTACTACAGCAGACTGAGACAGGGGTACAGAGAGTGTGTGAATGGGCTGTAAGGGCAAGCACGGTGGGCTTTATAACATCCTACAGACCAGTATCCAGCCACACGTGAAGGGTCAGCTTCCTGCTTGTAGAGTTTGCAGTTACACAAATCAATCCGTTCACTTTAAATTTAAGTTAGATTTCTTTTACTTGGAGGGGAAAGCTGACAAATAGAGGCATGAGGGATCCGTTTAAACAGAAGTCTAACCCTTCCCTCAGTACAAATTAATATTTTTGTCCTCATAAAGTACCAAGTACCGAGAACAGTACCCCGCATATGACAGGAATCCAGTAAATACTTTGTGACTGGCTGAGGAAAGAATGAATGACCTAATAGGAACTGAATATCTTCAAATGCACAGATAAAGAAAAGAAGTTAAGAGAACGTAATTTCAACATGAGATGCAGACCTGTCACACAGCCAGTGTGAAGTTCAATCTGAGCAACCTCAACAGGGAGACTAGGAACCAGTCATAAGCACTGAACAAGCAATAGATTGGAATATAAAAGGCTGGGCTTGTATCTCAACTCTATCGTTTATCCGTACTGGACTCAGGGCAAGTTAATTAATTCTCAGATCCTCAGCTTCCTTGTGTGCGACCTACTGATAATAATTTATCACGAGAAGGACTGTAGAGTTGTTGCTCAAAGGAAAACATGAAAAGAGTATAGAGTTCACTGAGACCGTTAAAGAAAAAAGCTCATAACTCCAACCAAGCCTTCCTTAGACACACACGCACAGCACACACCAGGAGGAGGAGGCTCCGATTTCTGATGTAGGCTACCATTCAGGAGAACGCAGCAGACTTGATGGCCCGGGGGCAGGACTGAATCAACGGTCCAGCTTGCCCACTGTGGTTCTAGGAGCATCATCTGGAAGCTTTTTGCTTCCTGGCGCCCTGTCCTAGGTCCTGGTTTCTTACTGAAAAGTAACAATATTGTGGTCCTGAGTTTATGGGTTCATAACCTCAGCGTGTCTGAGGTGGTAACTCTACTTTATCTGGGCCTTTTGAGCTCTAGGAAGACCTAGAAATAAAAGCCAAACGGAATCCTTAGTATTAAAAGATTATGTGAAATTCCAAATAATCTGTGTTTGTTATTTAAGGCATTTTGTATGTTTGAGAAAATGTAACATATCAGTTTTGTAACTTTTAAGTAAACGTTATTAGAGAATTTAGTTAGTCAAGAGTATTGGAATGTCTAAGAGAATTTGATTTCATTTCACTAAGTTGAAGGAATTGATAAGAACTCTGCCTGCCACTTAGTATCTATGTGACTTGACCAAGTTGCTCAACACTTTATATATATATATTTTTTTTAAATATTTTATTTATTTATTTTTAGACAGAGGGGAAGGGAGGGAGAAAGAGAGGGAGAGAAACATCAATGTGTGGTTGCCTCTCACTTGGCCCCCACTGGGGACCTGGCCGGCAACCCAGGCATGTGCCCTAACTGGGAATCGAACCGGCGACACTCTGGTTCGCAGCCCGCGCTCAATCCACTGAGCTACACCAGCCAGGGCTGCTCAACACTTTAATACGTCAGCTTCCTCAACTAAAATAGAAATCAGAATAGTTACCTACCTTATGGGATGGATGTGAGTATTAAATACACTGATATATGTGAAAAGCTTAGATCAGTAGCTGGCATAGAGTGAGCACCATATAAATGTTTGGCAATGAGTTTAGAAAAGTTTTGCAAGTGAAGGTCAAAAGCATACCCTATCGTACATTTGAATCACTTAAGAAAATGAAATGATTAATTTTACAAGTGTAGATAAAATATTTTTTAAATTTAACTGAATTTTAAATGTCATTGATTGTTTAAGGTGGCTTAGTCTATTCAAGTTGAGTTAATTGATTTTTATTTTGATGCATGTAAAGTGACTTTATTTTCATATGATAAGTAGATGTAGTGATAAAAGTCAAGATCTATAGGTTTTAAAAGCTAAAAGAAAGCTAAGTTTTTAAAATTTGTTAAATTTAATAAATTGAAAATTAATTAAGATCTTAAGAACTACAAGAGTTACTTTTTCTCACCAAGAGTGACTTCTGCCCCTAACCTGAAAGCAAAATTTTCCTCGGCAAATACTTGTTTCTGTTCATCAGTGTGAAAGTCAAATAGAATTGCATTTCAGCATTTCTCAGACTATCTCTCAATATATGTTAGGCAAATACATATGCTAGGTGCCCTCTCAAAGAATCAAGCCCTTGCCAGCATGTTGATAAAGCTGTCCAAATGTATTCTTCCTAGATTCCCAACATTGCTCTCATAGGGTATTTTATTTACACACATCCATCATCCTTTTGGGACAGCAGTTTGGAGCTTCAAGCCCTAGACCAACAGAAAGTTTACAAATCAGCAACCTCATTGTGTCTGACATGGTAACTCTTCTCTCACCTAGCAACAGCAAAGAGGGCAGGTGCCTGAGAGCTGAAGGGGGTGGTAGAGAGATCCGCAGGTGAAGGGGAAACCAAGGGAAGGGAAGAGCATGTAGGCAAGTTTGGTGTATGGGCCCCATCTCAGGCCATTCCTACCTGAATTGTTTTTACCTACACTCCTGCCCTACCATGGATGACAAGATAGATCCATCCTTCCCCGGCCCTTCACCCCAATTCCTATTACTCCTGGAGACAAAACCTAAATATTTTATTCACAGTTTTTAATTCATGGTTTTAATAATGTTTCATTCATGATTAATGTATGGAACTGGCAAAATCCTTTGCCTGATGCTCCAAAATTCTGGCGCCAGACTGGTGCGAGCCAGACTGTGACGGGGGCGTCTGGGGAAGTCTTCCTTGGGCTCCTCCATGTTCTTCTGAAGTTCACGCTTTAGTCCCTGGACAGTCCTCCTTTGCGGCTCACGGGCCTCATCTGCCTTTGGTTGAGGCCCCTCACATGCATGCTGGTTATCCAAGGAAAGGATCTGAAGCCCTTTGCTCCTCAGAGTCTAAACATGCCCAGGGAAGAGAGGACATTTTTTCCTTCACTTGATGTTCTCAACCCATCTCCCTCCCACTTTAGCTTTTCCAAGCCCAGAAGTGGCCCCTTTTATCTTCCTGTGGAGGTTCCTCCCTCCTCCAGCCGATCCCTACTTTCTTCCTGAAGGAGCCTCCATGCTACATAGTTGTGGGTATGCTATTTTCTGAAGCATTATACTTTACATAACAATTTTGGTCAGAGCTTATGTTTGCCAAGTAAAATTATGCCTCTTTTTTAGTTTGTGAGTGTGTGTGTGTTCTTTGAAATTATTCTGCTCATTGCTGTGATTTTGTACAGTTGAGGTTAGCCAGAGGAAATTTATGTCCAAAAAAAGGACTGTCCATATGAAGAATTTTTGTCCTCTATTTTTAATTATTACCCATAATGTTGTGAAAACAAAATGAGATATTGTTAGAAACATCTCATCTAGGAAATATGAGGCAGTCAAATCTTCAAGGGTAACCTACTCTTCAGAATTGAGAATGCCTTCATAAGGAATCTGAACAAAATTTCTGCCTTGAATGGGGTTTGAAGTCACATAAAGGGTTTGATATCAATCAATGCATAGCTTGTGATTCATATGCTTGAGGCATGTAAACAACAAAACAAAATATAGATCTCTTTTAAAATAATGTTACGCCCCAGGCAAGCTAGGACACAAACTTTGACATTAATATCTTCATTTAAATCACCTAGAAGTAATGGGCTATGCGAATCCCAATAGGGCAAAATGAGCTCTCATGGTAGGAGGGGACAAACTCTCAGATATTACAATGCATGTGGTTGGGAAAACAGATAACATTTATCCGTGGTATTTAAATTTCATGAGGAGAAAGGAAGACAATTAGGAAAAAGCCTAAAAAGTCTCCTTGAAAGAGGAGCGATAATGAAAATCAAGTTGAGAAACCCCGAGTCTTGTGATAAATTGGTGAAATGATTAAAAGTTCATGTCTCCAGCATTTATCTGTTCTTGTTCTGAAGTTTATGCTTCCCAAACAGTTCACCGACTGTGTGGGTCCTGCCGCTTTGATGCTGAAGAGCTGTGTCATTTCTCACAGCAGTGAAACTGTTGGCATTTCTCAGATGGCATGTTGGGGGAAGGCTATATGTGCATAATTCAAAATGACATTTTCTAATGGTTCACTTGACTGAACCAAATTTGACCTTTGCTTTGGCCTAAGAAAACCTTAAATGATGGGGACTACATTGCCACATGTCACCACTCATAATTTGTTGGTACTCATACTTGCAAGAATTCAAAATTTCCATGCCTACTCAATCTTCGAGATCCAAATCAAGCATCACCCTGATTTTGGACCTTAAATAGAGCTTCAGTGTCCAGAGAGTAATCATTCCTTCTTCTGAGCTGGCAGTATAGAGTACATATATCAATTACTGCACTAACCACATGCATTATAATATTATCTCCTCGCCCTCTACACTGAGAGCCCCCTGGGCGGAGTGCCTTATCCATCTCTATACATCCCTAAGCCCTGCATGCTAACCAGTGGGTGCATCAGTGATGGAATGTGGTGTTGCAGCTCAGTAGCACTTGGAGCATAAAATACAAAGGCACTTGAATTCCAATGGAAGTAGCAAGAGGATTCTTTTTTATTTTTGCAGTATTTTTACCAGAAAACTGTTTTAGTGTCCACCTGCAAAAATCACCCTGCAACATTTACTTGAAAGTGGCATTGCTATTTTATTCATACTATGAATGTTCAGAATCAAATTGATTTTCTCCCCAATTATCCTGCTCCTCTTCCTTTCCCCTCATTTTGGATAATGGCACCACATTTCACCAGTTGCCCAAACCAGGGACCTGGAAATTGAACGTGCCTTGCCCCAGTTCCTACCCACATCAATCTCTTTTCTGCCTCTTCAATATTTCTGTAATCATTTCTCCATTTCTAGTGTAACAGAAACATCCTCATCAAAACATACCCCTTCACAGGTTGAAGTTTGTGTGGTGTTTGCTGTGGGTGCAGAGACGTTGAGGTCAAATTCCCAGCAGAGGGTAGGTGCTGGAGGTTGTAGTGTGGCAGGTTGGTAATGTTTCGAAAGGAATGGATGATAATTTCCGAATCAAACTGCAGCCATTTTTATTGCGCACAGAAAGGGAGAAGGCGGGATAGGGGGTGTGTTAGCCAGACTGCTTGTGTAGTAATAAAGGGTTTGTTTACTTGAAGGCC
>VMDR010006197.1:0-46830 GCA_007922815.1 Macrotus californicus
AATGTCCTTTTATTGCCTCTATACTGGAAAAGGACAGCTTCTCTGGGTCGAAAATTCCTGGGTCACACAGTTTTTTGGATTGTGTCTAGGTATTCATCTCAACTGATGTTTGAAGTCAGATATCTGAAATGTGTGTATCTTTATAATCTTCTGACTTACCGAGTTTGGAAAAGCATTCTGTTTTTTTTCTTATCTTTGCTTTGGTTCTGTTATGGTCTGTGTTGGAAATAAATTATCTGTATGTTACATTGCCATTTTCTGTCCTCCATTTTTATTATCTTCTTTTTTATAATTTTTATCATTATCTTTCCCCCCCTAAATCTTGGGAATGTTTCTAGTATTTTTTTAAATCTGCATGTGAATATGTTTTTTTCAGTAGAGATTTTGTTTTTTCCTCCATAAATTAAAAAGTTTATTGTATTTTAATGTTTTCTTTGCTCACATTTGTAATATTTTTTGGTTGTCCATGCCAGGAAAAAGCTACATTGTTTAAAATGAGCCAGGAGCAGGGTGCTTCCTAAAAAAATTTTAATAAACATATTTTTATTAAATTTATTGGGATAACACTGGTTAAGTAAGTTTCAAGTGTACATTTCTATAATATTTCTATAATACATCATCTGAAAATTGCATTGTGTGCTCGCCACCCAAAGTCTAGTCTTCTCTGTCACCATATATTTGACTCCCGTACCCTCTCCCTCTCCCTCTTCCCCCTTCTCCTCTGGTAATCACCATACCATTGTCCATGTCTATGACTTTGTTGCTTTCTGTTTTATAGCCCACATGTGAGTGAAATCATATGGTTCTTGTCCTTTTCCATCTGAATTACTTAGCTTAGTATGACATCCTCAGGATCCATTCATGTTGTAGCAAATGGCAGTGTTGCATCCTTTCTTACGGCTGAGTAGTATTCTATTGTACACCACATCTCCTTTATCCAATCATCCATCATTTGGCTCCTTTCCATGTCTTGGCTACCATGAATAATGCTGCAATGAACACGGGGGTACATATTTATTTACAAAGAAATGTTTTCAAAATTTTCAGGTAGGTACCCAGAAGACGCATTGCAGGGTCATATGGTAGCGCTATTCTTAATGTTTTGAAGAATCTCCATACTGTTTTTCATACTGACTGTACCAATTACCTTTCTACCAGCAGTGTATGAAGGCTCCTTTTTCCTCCACATGCTCTCTGACACTCATTATTTCTTGTCTTACTGATAATAGCCATTCTAATGAGTGTGAGATGGTATCTCCTCCTGGTTTTGATTTGCATTTCCCTTATAGCTAATGAAGTTGAGCATCTTTTTATATATCTGTTGGTCATTTGTATGTCTTCTTGGGAAAAGTGTCTGTTTAGATCCTCTGCCCAGTTTTTTGTAGGATTTTTTTTGATTGCGTTATATGAATTTTTAAAAAAATATATTTTCGATATTAGCCCCTTATTGGAGGTATTTGTGAATATCTTCTCCCATCTGGTTGGTTGCTTTTTTGTTTTGTTGATGGTTTCTTTTGCTGTGCAGAAGCTTTTTAGTGTGATGAAATCCCATTCATTTATTTTTGCTTTGACTTCCTTTGGCTTTGGGGTCCTGAAGTCTCTTCAGAGTCTCATCCACTGTCTCCTCAGATGGACCACTCTTTGCTTGGAGAGATCATTTCGCACGCATCGCTTTCAATCCAGTTGGCACCTGTGAAAATGCCATGGAAGTTTCCGGCATGTATTCACTTAACAGATGGGCGTTCACCGAGTGCCTGTCAGGTTCCAGGCACTGTTTTAGGCACTTGTGACCTATCAAAGAATGAATAGATGAATACTCCTACTCTTTTTTTTTTTTTTTACTTTTAACAGTGGTAAAATATGCATAACGTAAAATTTACCATATGAACCATTTAAAAATCTGAGTGCACCCCCTCTGTCTCTGATGAGGCTGCACGGCCTTTTGCTCTGAGTCTCTGGGCCCTGTCCACCTGCACCTCTCTGCATATGGGCTTTCCATCACGTAGTGTTCTTCTGCCCCCACAACTTCAGCTTTGACCTGTGTTGCCCAGGCTTGGGTTTGGACTTCCTATCATTGCTTAACTGACCCAAACTCTGGTTTATCTAGTTCAGATTCTCAGTAGCGGGGTCCTGATCACCTCATCCCACCCATGGCACTGGATCCCCTAGGCCAGGGGCTTGGGGATGAGCAGTTGTGGCTGGTAAGCATGGGGGTGGGGACGTCTAGGTGGTAGCAAGGACATAGGCAGGGCTAGAGTGCCTTAGAAGAAGGTACAGCATAGCATCTTGAACTCAGTTTGGGCAATTTCTTGAATATTTCTAAGTCTCAGCGGAGAAGTTTGATTATGTGAGGGTGATTGACCAGAGAAGCTTAAAGTAATTTCTGAGAGTTTTGATTATCAGATGAGTTCACCTGTGGATAAAGTGCCCAGCACATCGCAGGGCAGATGAGAGACAATCCATGGAGGTTAGTTTCTTCCTGCCCTCTGCCCCTCTTTCTTCCTCTTTAACAGAAAAAAAAGCCTAGGTCCTTTGTCATGGCTTTTTAAGTTGTGAGTCTTCCAACCTTATGCTCCTCCAGTTTTCTGCGGAACCTTAGGCTCTGGCCAAACTCTTCTCTGAAAATAATTCAGAAAATGTTGAGAGATTTCTTGTGCTTTCCCCATTATAGCATAAGTATTTTCATGTAGTACCTTCTAAATAAACATTTCTGGATGAATTGGCTATTGGTCAATCATCCAGAAACCATACAAGCCACGGCCAGTCAGAGCCAATCCCTCTGAGTCCTTCAGTGGTTTCCTCTCACTGAGAGGATAAAGTTCATAGCCTTCCCTGGCTCTACAAGGTGCCCTATGATGTTGTGCTCATCACCTCCCCAGAAAGAGCTCATTAAGCTCTAGCCAAAACATCTCTGTATTGCTTATTACAGCAGGCTCCTCCCTGCATAAGATCCTCCATACATACCATTCCCTGTTTCTGAAATATTCTTCCTCTTACCCCTTCACTAAGGTAACTTCTAAGTCTTAATCTAAAGACCGCTGCCTCAGGGAGACCTTGGCTGATCCCTCCTCCTACACCAGACTAGGCCGGGTCCCTAGTTCAATCTTCTTAGGGTACCTGTGCTTTTTCTTCATTGCATTCATTGCAGTGGCAATCGTGACAGCATTTGTGGGATGATTTATATAGTACCACACTCTGCCAGACTGTAAGAGTTTCATCCTTTCAGGTTGCTATGATGAAAATGATCACAGATCGGAGGGCTTAAACGACAGGCTGCTATTTCTCAGTTCCGGAGGCGAGGAAGTCCAAGATCAAGGTGCTGGCAGATTTGGTGTCTGATGAAGGCCCACGTCCTGGTTCACAGATGGCCGTCTTCCCACTGTGTCCTCACGTGGTGGAAGGGTGGGGGCAAGTTCTCTAGTGTCTTTGATAAGGGCACTAATCCCATTTATGAAGGCTCCACCCTCATGACCTAATGACCCCAAAGGCTCCATCTTCAAATACCATCACATCAAGGAATGGGCTTCAATATATGGATCTGGGGGTGGGGAGACACAAGCATTCAGCCCCTAAGAGTAAGCAACTCAAGGGCAATGACTGTGTCCATCTCATTCACAGTCGCACCTTTGATGTTTATATCTTGGTGCTTTGGCTCAAAGTCAGCATTGAGCCATTCCTGTGAATGAGTAGAAGCTGAGAGCTAATACTTCTATAGTGCTTATAACCTACCAGGCCTGTTACAGCCTCAACGATGAGAATGAATGAACGAGTGAACGTGCATAGCACAAACTAGTCTCCTGATTTGGGATGGGGTCAATACACTTGAAAGCCTGCCCCCAACGCCCCGTATCTACTAGGTGCTCAGTAATGAGTTGTGACATTATTGACTTACTTGAGTTTGCCAGCACAGTCTAAAGAACCAGCTGAGACTCTCGGTGTAGCAGAAGAAATGGCCTATTGCTGTCATTGTGATTCTGAGTGAAAGGTGGTAACATTGGTTTAGCCTTTTCTTCATGTTTCGTGCCACGATTTGCTCAGGTTTTCTATGACCCATAACACCATCCGATAGAAGATTCTCAGGGCCTGATCATTTCCAGATGCTTATTTGCCTCTCTGCTCGCTAGGCTGTTCATGCCTATTTATCACCTGAGCTAAAGAACAGGGCTGGCTCACCAGTAAATAGCTGACAGATGAGGTGGTGTAATGAGAAAATTAGGACTCCACAGCTCTCATGCAGGCCTCGAGTCCACTGTAATGGCTTGGAGCTCGCCGCAGCTTCTGAGTGGAAGGGAGACCTGATTCCAAGAAGAAATATGATAATTGGAGGCCTGGGGGAGCCCAGACGGCTTTGGCCAAATAGGAAATTACCTCCGGTTGCTCCGTTGCTATAATTCAGCAACTCCAATTATCACAAGGTGATAAAGTGTGTGACTGTGTTGTATAACACCTTTCCTTGTACGTGTCCAAACCCATTAAAGGAGCTTTAATGAAATCATTATCCTTATGATACCTAATTACAGTTGATATTATTCCCATGATCAGTGCAGGGCTAGTGAAATACAAGGAATCAAAGGACGGGACGATTAATACGATGTGTGAAAACTCCTCTAGGCTGCTTCAGGTTTCGGGCAGGGTTGGGTGTTTCTAGAGGTTGCAGAGAGAAACATAAATCAGAACACTGCTTCTCTGGGAGGGAAGGAGAAGCAGGCGCTGCTGTGGGGCTGATTGGCTGGTTGTTACTCAAGCAGTAAATGGGATTCTAAGCTTTCTGGTTGCCACGGCAGATAAAGAAACAAAAAAGTATGTGGTGTCCGTTTCTTGACAATAGACAGCATGCGCATGTATTCATCAAAATGGCATTTCCCCTTCAGCTGAATCCAAGTAGGAACTTATCACTTGGATTCTGGTAGCTGCTGCTTTCCTTTATCCTCTCTCTTCCCCATCAGGCCTCCTGTCCTTGCTCTGTCTTGTCTCTCCTTTAATCCATAGAAATAAGGCAGAGAGGTTGGACATGGCTTTGACATCAGCAAGGCTGTTTTTCTGTTTTCTCTTTGAGCCTCAGTTTCCCTGTTTGTGAACATGATCACCCCTCTCTCGTAGGGTCGCTTATTCAACCAATGTGTACTGAGGTCCATCCCTGCAAAGCTGTGCTGTGGGCCGGACACCAAGCAGAGCAGGGTGGGTATCCTCTCCTGTCCCTGTAGGAAGGGTGTGGAAGCACTTCATGTGTTTAATAAATAGCCCTTGCTACCAGCCAAATTGCTTCTAAAAACAGGCCAGCTGATTTCAACCAGCCAATTTCCTAGACAATGCCAGAAATGCTCACCCTGGTGATATTCTTCCATGGTTTTCTGTCTTAGAGACACTGTTGCTATGCGTCGTCACATGGAGGCTGGCAAATCTGTGAGGCAGACATTATTATGTCCATTTGACAGATGAGAAAACTGAGGCCCGGGGAAGTTAATTGCCAGTAAATCTGAATTATCAGCAACATATAGGAAGTTCAGAATCTTCTGGCTTTCTCAAATAGGTGGATGCATATGATTTTCATAGTTATTATACAATTATTTGAGACATAATGGTGGTTACAAAATTTTTAAATGATTAAATTTTTTACAAAAGGTACTTTTAAAGAGCAGGTTTAATTGAGAGGAAGGTACTGAGACTTCCCATATACCCTGTCCCCACATGCATAGATTGCTCCATTGTTAACCCCGGCCACTCGAGTGGTACTTTTATTACAATGTTTGAACCGATATTAATGCATCACTATCACCCAAAGTCCAGAGTTTACATTCAGGTTCACTTCAGAAGTTGTGTTACTGACTTTTAAATTGGGTTTATATTTTTACATGCCATTTCCAACCCCTTATTATTATTTTTAATTATAAAGTGTCACATGCTTATTGTAAAACAAATGGAGCCAATGTGAAAGCTCAGGTGAAAAGTGGAAGCCCCTTTACCAACTCCCTCCATACCCGACCTTCCAGAGGTGATTACGCTTCCCCGTGGAGGGTATCATTTCAGACCTTCCTCTAGGCTCAAGAGCGATTCCTAAGTTTCTTTTCATATTTTCTGGGAACACACAGTTGGAAGCCTTAGCCAGGCTAGAGATTCTGCCAGAATTTTGAAACCATTTGATAGAATAGTGAACCTAGAAATGCCAGTCACCTCTCCCTGCCTGATGGGCTTCCTGGGGGAGTTCTGTGCTAGAAGCAGGCACCCGATGGGGGATGCAAAACCACTTTATTAGGAGTGGAGATGGTGATAACACCTACTGGTGCAGAAGTCCAATTGCTGCATGGGCTGACTCCCCCTGGGAAGCAGTAAGCACGGAGTCCCGCACCACACACATTTTACCACAGGGACCCTGTCTATTAGCATCCTTGTTCAATCAGTGCCTTAGATTTTGACCAGTTAGGCGGCTGGCACCTCTTCCCTTTGGCGGAGTTAGGGAAGATTGTGGGGCGGGGGGTGGGAGGGGGTGGTCTTGTAGCATCTTCTCCCTGTGGGATTGTGAAACCAGCCCTATCCCTGAGGAGCAGCACCACCTACTCCTGCCCCCACCCCGGGTACCCTCCCTGTGTCTGCAGATCTCCCTGGCCTGCACACCCAGGGGAGCCCAGCAGGGAGTGTTTGCACCAGCTCCAGCATCCAGGCTCCCTGCTTCTCTGGGCGGTTTCCCTCTGACCCTTCTCTGGCCAGGGGTCTGGCCTCTCACCCCTTAAAGACTGCAGATGCCTGGCGACGTGTGGTCGTCTTTGCACTGCCTCTTCTCGGCCTTCATCTTACTTCTCAAGGTTGGGACTAGAAGCTTCAGACTCTGGTGCTGGAAGGCAGGCTGTCTTGCCGTCT
Source organism: Macrotus californicus (assembly GCA_007922815.1). Taxonomy (NCBI): domain Eukaryota; kingdom Metazoa; phylum Chordata; class Mammalia; order Chiroptera; family Phyllostomidae; genus Macrotus; species Macrotus californicus. Next base: position 6,856 of record VMDR010006197.1, read on the forward strand.
CCTGAAGCAGAAAGCATTTCATCCATTCAGGAGGGCCTGCCTGAGCTGGCTCAGATTGGCTCTGCATGCTGGAAAAGCTTTTTGGATCTGTTCACACAGTCATTCCTTACAAAGTATCTTTTAGTGGCCACAATGATGCCAGGTGCTCATGCTCGTGTTCTCTTTCTCTCTTTACACATGTAAATCAGGGTCTTTTCTCCCTATCAAATTTACTTCATTTATTCACTACTGATTGGACATGTACTACATGGCAAGCTGCACAGCTAAGTGCTGGGGAGATAGATGTGAAACAGGATATGGAGGACCCCTCTCCCCACCCCTGAAAAAGTGAGCCTGCGTGACCATTAAAAACGAAGTACAAACCACAGTTCTTCTGTGCTCTAGATACACGGCGTTTCCATTTACAGAGTTTTACCCACATTTCTTAAAACAGGACGGTGCAGTTGGGAGAGTGTGGATGGGCTACCTCAGCTTTCTGAGCTTCATTTCTCTCAGCTTCAAGGTGGAAGATTCTGGTTTGAGCTGGCTCGAGAGTGGGCAGTCCCTGCAAAGATTCATTTCTAAATATAGTGCTGAAGGTCGAAACCAAGTATAGTCCAAACGTCTCCCTTGAAAAACCCCAAATCCCTTACATTACCCACAAAATCTAATATATACAGTTTTCTGTATAATATAGTATATAAATTCATAACATAGACTATTCATAGACAATCACACAGAATACGTGAGTTACTATGCAAACTAATTGATAGTACTGTTTGTAAATATCCTTTTTTGAAACAAGGTATAACTGGGTGCAATTCTCTATATTTGGACATTTTTAACCTATAAAAATAATGATTTCCTATTATTCAACCTAATAAATTGCTGTTTTTCTCTTTTGCTTTTATTTGACATTAATATTATTGTGTATGGAACACTAACCTCAAAGCATTGTTCTGGAGATATCTTTGATGGTGGTGATGGTTGTACAACTCCGTAAATTCGCAAAGATCACTAAATTGTGCACTTAGAGTGAGTGTATTTTCGGATATGTAAATTATAACTCAGTAGGGCTGTTGACAGGTGTGAAGGGCTTGCTTGGGACAGGTGAGCTTGGTGTCTGGTGTTTCCACTGTCCCTTTTGATGGGGAGTCTCACAGCATCCCTGTGAGGTGGGTGAGTCGGGACTAGGCATCTCCATAGGGGAAAAGGCTCAGAGAGGTGAGGTGACTGGGCCAGGGCCACACAGGACACACATAGCAGAGTTGGGGTGGAAACACCATGTGGGGCTCCCGGCTGGTTCCAGTTCATTCCTGATCTAGGGTCCCCTCCCCGTCACTCTAGCTCCGTGTGCTCTGCACAGCCAGGAGCCCGAAGGCCATGGAAAACGGGTTTGCACAGCTGTCTCCCTGGGCAGCCGATCTGGAAATCAGTTGTGACCTGCAATTGACCGTGATGATGCAAAAACCTGGAAGTCACAAATATGCTGGGTTATTGGATGGTGAAGCTGCAGTTTCCCAACAGCCTGCTGCCTCCTGACTTCTCAGTTTTGTTTTGTGCTGGAGCCTTCAAGTCCCCACGGTTGACCCCCCTCCCCTGCTGGGTAGGCTTGGGCCACCTGGTTCCTCTGCTCAGGGGACAGTGACAAGAGCCCTACTCTCCAGCAGGGTGAGCCACTAAGGACAGGAGAGACAAGCTCTTATTTATCTCAAGTCACAGCGCTTCCCTTTGGAGCTGCGCATGCGATCTGAACAGCCACAGGGCTCCACCCTCACTCACCCCCACAGGGCTGGCCTTGTCACCCTTCCTTTGAACTTGTTCCCTTGGTGAAGTAGCTGATTAAGCCAAACAAACAAACAAACAACAGCAACAACAAAAACCGCAGGCACACAGACAACAGGATGGTGATTACCAGAGGGAAGTGGGAGTTGGGGCAGGTGGAAGAGGGTAAAGGGGATAGAAGGGCACGGAAGGAGACTTGACTTTGGATGGTGAGCGTACAGTGCAACCTGCAGATGCGTGTGGGAGAACCGTACACTTGAAGCCTATATAATTTTATTGACCAATGCAACCTAAGAAATGCAAAAATAAATACATAAAAGTATACCGTTCAGTGTTTTTTAGTAAGTTTTGAAAGTTCTGTAACCATCATCACAATAAATTTCCGGAGGTTTCACCACCCCAAAGCGAGATCCTGTACCCTTTATCCGTCACTCCCCACTCCCCCCGCACTGTCCCCCGCCTCAGCTCTAGGCAACCACTTGTCTGCTTCCTGACTCTGTAGATTAGCCTGTCTGGACCTTTCATGTCAATGCAGTCACACAAGATGTGTTTTCTCGTGATGGGCTTCTTTTGCTTAGCATGTGTTCAAGGTTCATGTATATTGTAGCATGTGCCAGCCCTTCATACCTTTTTATCACCAGACAGTAGTGCATTGTATGGACATACCGCATTTTATTTATTCCTTCACGAGTAGGTACACATTTGGGCTGTTTCCACTTTTTGGCCATTATAAACTGTAAACACATGAGTTTTCTGTGGACACGTGTCCTCAGTTCTCTGGGGTGTACAGCAGGAGCGGAATCGCTGGGTCATGTGGTGACTCTGTGTTTAATCTTTTCCACGCTGTTTGCCAAACGTTGCACTATTTTATAATTTCTCCACCAGTGTAGGAAGACCATGTTATATGTCTCATTTACTTTTTTTCTGGGACTTTTTGTTTGATTTCCATTTCCTTTTTTAAGTACAGCACCCTACTGTAAAACCTATTTTCTCATTTCGTTAAAGAAGGGCAAACTCATTCAAAAGGCAAACTGAAAAACGACAATGTCCACATTTCCAATTCTACCTCGCTCTCAAATTGTAAAGTTAAAAATCTCAGGTAATGAAAGAGATCACGATGTTGTTCAAACACATATCCTCCGTGCCTCCTTAAAAGCCTCTTTTTTTTTTTTGTTAACTCGACTTCTAAGTTGCATTTCAAATCAGCCTGATTTTCTTCATTTCTGTGACTGATGCTCCTGGTCACTGGCATCTTTCATCCTCCCTGTCTGTCACAAGAGCCTTTTTGTGGTCTCACCTCCCCCCCAACCACTATCATTCTTAGACTCTTGCTCTTACAAGCCTTGTTGAAGGTTCCAGCTCACAGCCCTGTTTTCCCTTCTCTGTGGACTCAGGCCCCCCCCTGCCTGCTGACCCCTGAAGTCTTGGGAGGAGGCTCGGGTATTCTCAGGTGTAAAAGGAAGGCTGTGAGTTGGGTGTGTAGGACACTCGGTGAGAGGCGCCGGCCTCTGACGGGGGAGCACTTGTTTCCTGCCTGCTGTCTGCACCTTCTCAACAACCACACCCAGTTGTAGGTCCAGTCCGTGATCTTTCCCTACAACACGTAGAACAGGGCTGTACATACACGTGGAACTTTGGCACACAGCAGGAGTTCAGGGAAGAATTTTTGAACGACCAGCTGAAAGAGCCGTGGCAGATATACTCTCTTGGAGCACCCCAAAGCCTTTCTTCCTGTATCTGTGGGGCTCCTTTCTAGCAGCGCTGAGGGTGGACCAAATATTGTTGCCCTGCCAGCCCACCCCAGATGTCACCTGAGACAGTTCTGGTAGGTGGTGGCAGCTTCGTCTGTGCCTGAGAGTAATCCCTGGCCACAGAGGGTATTTGGCCTGCATGCAGACCAGCCAGAACTCCTGGGGACCCCAGGAGCAACTCAGTCAATGAGGGGTGGCTGTTGGTGATAAATACTCCAGCTTACTCACCAGTCATGGGGAAAATCCTAAAGTGTGGTCTTAGTGTGAACCCTCAGTTGCCCAGAGCAGTAACCTGCACCCATTACTGGTTTCTCCTCATCTCTGTCTCATTTCCTCACCGCCTCCTGGGGCTTCCTGCAATCACATCCCGAATAAACTACACATACCTGAGTCCTTGTCTGGGCGTCTGCTCCTGGCAGAGCCCACTCCAAGGTGACCTTAGGATTTTGTGTCTATGGACAGCCCTACAGGTCAGCAGGGGGCAGCAGCGGGCCAGGGGGCGTTCCTGCAGTGCCCCAGGCTGCATGTTTGACTGCAGTTGGTACCTGAGAGATTTGGAGTGGAGGCTAATCAGCTGCAGTTGGTGTTCCCTGGATGCACAGGGATGATGGGTGGGCACACCAGAGTGCTTGTGAAGCGGATGACACCAGGGATTCTGCAGAGTGCCCCTGGCCAAGGCAGTGGGAGAAAGGCACAGGTGTGCGTGCTCAGGCTCCCACCAGCTATCCCTAGATACAGAGCCTGATACAAATGAAAATGCAGGGCCCTGGTTAAAAAAATATTAAGAATTTTAAGATGGTGACAGCAGAGCATTAAAGCAGGTGTGGGTCCCTTCTGAGCACAGGGCCTAGGAGACTGCATCGGTGGCACACCCATGGAGCTGGCCCTGCCTGGGTGCTTTGGTCCCCCTCAGACCCACATCCGTGTCCCTGATGTCTGCTTCAGAAACACTGCCCTCATCGGAGCTTCCCCAGTCCAGGCCCTCCTCGCTGGTCTCTGTCCTGGGGTCTCTGCCTTCCAATCCTCCTGTGCCCTCCAGTCCCTTCCAGGGACTGTTGTGAAACACAGCTGAGACCCGTTTCTTCTTGCTCAGAAATCTTCAATAGCGCCCTGCGGACTGTGGCTGTGGTGTTTAAACCGGGATCAGCAGGACCCTTCTGGGCTCTGGGCTTGCTGCTGAGGGTGAGAGAGGGTGTCTGGCTGCTTCTCATTCCCATTTCAAACACAGCAGAGCCATTGTTTCCTACTTTGCATATATATTGGGCTTCCATAGATGCTCTCATTTGAGAACATGTTTCTACTCCTAAAATAAAAACACTTCTGGAAACTCCTGGCCACAGAATCAAATGCAAACTTCTTAGCTCAGTATTCAATGTCTCTAATGCTCCAGCTCAGAAGTTGGCCAACTTCAGTCCCCAGGCCAAAGCCAGCCAACTGCTAAGAATAGTTTTTCCATTTTTAAATGGTTACATCTTCAATAGTTATATAACCACCAACATTCTATCCTCAGTTTGGCTTCTTGGTTTGTAAAGCTTAAATATTTACTCTCTGGCCCTTTAGGGAAAAGTTGACCGACCCCTGACCTAGCCCCAAACATTTTTTCCCGTGATTAACTCCCAGGACTTGAGCATGCTTTCCCTGCAGAGTCTGGCTCAGGACCTCGCTCCTGAGGGACGCCTGTCAGACATAAAGCTGGGATGACTCTGTGCCCAGTCTGTTGTGTGGCTTCATTGTTTATGTTAATCGGGCCCGTTTCACTCTTTTAAGTGTCTTGTCTGGACAGGAAATGATATAGTCACCCTCTACATAATTAACAAGCAAATTGAATGGGAGATAAAAAATGACCAGCACATTTTGTGATGAGTTATATTATCTTTGATTCTAAGGGCAGCTCCTAAAGGAGGTCTAAGTTCTGGCTTTTTGAGCTAATACCCAGAAATGACAAGCATTAGGGAAAAAATGGCCTTAAAAAATAACTACTGTGCTTCTATTGTGAATGTGATGGGTTTCTAGAACTAATGACATCTTTGCTTGCCTAATTTGCTTAAAAGCATTTAACCAATCTATCTGATTTTTAAAAGCAGCATGAGGTATGTTAACAGAAACCCATGTTGGGACACAAATGTAATCTCATGCTATGTACTGAATATTTTGTTTAGAGAAAGTCTATATTTAGGGGGTGGGTGAAAGAGCTGCCTTTTCATCAGATGTTCTAGGCAATGAGGGATATTGCTACTTTTTTTGTGCCTGGAGCCCAGCATGGCTGTTTGTCTGTAATGGGTCCAATTTTTAGAAGATGCCCACTCCAAATGACCTGGATATTATCCAAATAAGTGCTTTTAAATTCCCAGTAATAACTAACTGACCATGAAGAATAACTCAGTTTTGGTCTAATCTAATTTTGTTTATAACTGGCTGGAGAGAAGCCTTATAACCACGGACAGACAGAAGAAACCACTTCACAATGTGACTGGTAGGGAGTGCAGAGAAGCGAGAAAGCTGGCTGGGCTCCCACGGGTGGCAGCTGATGATCTGGAGGTTTATATTGGCGTCCTGGGTGTACCCCCTGAGAAGTATGAGGTCTAACCCCAGCCTACAGCACTAGAGCCAGAAAGGAACCCGGAGCCCATCTAGCTGTGAAAAGCAGCTGCATTCCTGTCTGCCAGGGAGAGATGACTAGAGACTCAGAGAGCCTCTTAAAGGGCCAGTGCACAAAATTTTATTTCCAGTCACTTGCCCTGGGCTCTGGCAGAGGGATGGCTGAGTGGACTAGAGGTGCTTGAGGAGAGTCAGGGGCTGGTGGCTCTGGGGAGAGAACTGAAGGAACAGCCACCAGGATCCCTGTGCTGGGTCATTCCTCATACTGCAGAAGCCATCTTTCTCAGGCTGAGTACTCCCAAGTGGCATCAGCCTGAGGGGAAGCAGTGGTCCCACCCACAGGAATTATTGTGCATCATCTGTGGTGCTTAAGCTGGGCTGCTGATTACAGCTTAAGGCTATATCACTGATTAGTTTGACAACTAAGGCAGAAAATACAAAGAAGCAGCCAAAATGGGAAGGCAAAGGAACAGACAAAATGGATAATTCCTAGAAACATACAATCTTATAAAACTAAATCAGGAAGAATCAGAGAATCTGAATAAACAGATTACACCTAGTCAAATTGAGCAGTAGTAAAAAAACCTCCCAACAAAAAAAAGCCCTGGACCACATGGCCTCACAGGGGAATTTTACCAAACAGTCTGAGAAGAACTAACACCTCCTTCTCAAACTATTTCATAGAATTCAAGAAGAGGAAAGGCTCCCAAACTCATTTTATGAGGCCAGCATTATCCTAATTCCAAAACCAGATAAAGACACTGCAAAGAAAGAAAATTATAGATCAATATCTCTGATGAAGATCGATGCTAAAATCCTCAAATAATTAGCAAACCAAATACAGTAATGCATCAAAAAGATCATATACCATGATCAAGTGGGATTTACTCCAGGAATGCAAGGCTGGTACAATATTTGCAAATCAATAAATGTGGTTCACCACATAAACAAAATGAAGGATAAAAACTGTATGATCATATCAGTCGATGCAGTAAAAGCATTTGATAAAATCTAGCACCAATTATGATAAAAACTGTTGGCAAAGTGGGAATAGAGGGAACATACCTAAATATAATAAAAGCCACATATGATAAATCCACTGCCACATCTTACTCAATGGGCAAAAACTGCAAGTATTCCCCTTAAGATTGGGAACAAGACAAGGTGTCTACTTTCACCTCTCTTACTCAACATAGTACTTGAAGTCTTAGCCACAGCAATCAGCCAAGAAGAAGAAATAAAAGACATCCAAATTGGAAAGGAAGTAGTAAAACTGTTTATTCACAGATGGCATGATCCTATACATAGAGAACCCCAAAGATTCCACGAAGAAACTAGTAGAACGGATAAATGAATTAAGCAAAGTAGCAGCATACAAAATTAATATCCAGAAATCAGTTGCATTTTTTATGTGATAATGAGCTAACAGAAAAGGAAATTAAGAAAAAAATCCCATTCACTATAGCTTCAAAAAGAATAAAATATCTATGAATGAACCTAACCAAGGATATAAAAGAACTGTACTCAGAAAATTATAAGACACTGAAGAAAGAAATTGAAGAAGATACAAATAAGTAGAAGCACATACCATGTTCATGGACAGGAAGAATTAACATCTTTAAAATGTCCATACAATCCAAAGCAATCTGTAGATTCAACACAATTCCTGTCAAGATTCCAATGACATATTTCACAGAACTAGAACAAATATTTCAAAAATTTATGTGGAACCACAATAGGCCCCTCATAGCAACAGCAATCCTGAGAAAGAAGTACAAAGTTGGAGGAATCATGCTACCTAATATCAAACTAAACTATAATTAATCAAAACAGCATGGCACTGGCATAAAAACAGATACATAGGTCAATGGAACAGAATAGAGAGCCCAGAAATAAACCCACACCTTTATAGTCAATTAATATGTGACAGAGGAAGCAAGCACATACAGTGGGCTAAAGAAAGCTTATTCAGTAAATGGTGTGGAGAAAATTGGACAGATATGTGCAGAAAAGTGACACTAGGCCACCTTCTCACACTACACACAAGAATAAATTCAAAATGGATCAAAGACTTAAATGTTAGACCTGAACCATAAAAATCCTAGCAGAAAACATAGGCAGCAAAATCTGGGACATTGCTCATAGCAATTTTTTATCGGATATATCTTCCCAGGCAAGGGAAGCAAAAGAAAAATAAACAAATGGGACTATATCAAACTAAAAGTTTTTATACAGTAAAGGAAATCATCAACAAAATAAAAAGACAGCCCATGAATGGGAGAACATATTTGCCAAAACAGCCGATAAGGAGTTAATATCCAAAATTTCTAAACTACTTATAAAACCCAACATCAAAAAAACAAACAACCCAGTTAAAAAACGGGCAAAGGACCTGAATAGACACTTCTCCAAAGAGGACATACGATGGCTAATAGGCACATGAAAAGATGCTCAATGTCCCTCATCATCAGAGAAATGCAAATTAAAACCACAATGGGATACCACCTCACACCTGTCAGAATGGCCGTCATCAATAAGTCCACAGACAACAAGTGCTGGTGAGGGTGTCGGTGGAATGCAGACTGGTGCAGCCACTGTGGAAAGCAGTGTGGAGAGACCACAAAACATTAAAAACGAATGTACCTTTTGCCCTAGCAATCCCACTTCTGGGAATATATCCAAAGGAACCCAAAACACTAATTCAAAAGAACATAAGCACCCCTATGTTCATTGCAGCGTTATTTACAATCACCAAGATTTGGAAGCAGCCCAAGTGTCCATCAGTAGATGAATGAACAACTATGGGACATTTACACAATGGAATGTAACTTAGCTGTGAAAAAGGAGAAAATTTTACCCTTTGTGACAGTACGGATGGACCTGGAGAACATTATACTAAGTGAAGTAAGCCAGTTAGAGAAAGACAAATACCATATGATTTCTCTCATATGTGGAATCTAATGAACAAACTGAACTAACAAGGAAAACGGGGACCTCCTCATAGATGGAGAGCAGGATGACAGCTAGTGGGGGAGGGGCGCTTAGTGGGTGGAGGGATTGAGCAAAAAGGAAAAAGGACTCATGGACACGGAAAACAGTGTGGTGATTGCTAGGGGGAGGGAGGCATAAGAGGACTAAAAGGTAATGGAAAAAACACAATAAAGAGTTTTAAAAAAGACAAAACATAAAGGCATGAGTAATAAAAATTTTTTTATAAATAAATGCCTGCAGAAACCCTAGAGTTTAATATGATTTAAAAAGTAAAGGTACAGAGGCATGCTTCTTAATGAGCTCCCTCTCATCCTATTTTGTAAAATCCATTCAATCAAGCAGCATATTTTTAGGGAGCCTATATGCTTCCAGACCCTGGGCTAGGCACCAGGGGGGATGCAAAGGATAACCCCACCCATTCTGTGTCTTCCAGAAACGTACTGCACAGATTTGGAGCCAATCAGTGCCCTTGGTGATATAACAACGTCCCATTCACCAGGCTCTGAAACCTTGTTTATTACTGAGATAAATGGCTTATGGAGTAATAAAGCAGGCTAAAGGAGCAGAGAGTGATGAAGATGGTGTTTTTATACAGGGTAGTCTGGGAAGGTCCATCTGGGGAGTGATATCTGAGCAGGGACCTACTGGAAGTGAGTCCACAAGGTTTTACAACACTTATTCTTCATTCTTGAAGCGTTGTATCAATGTGTTTGGTACAACGTCCCTGAACCACCTCAAGGAGACTCTGCTCTCCTAATATTAAAAAAGACTAGTTTCCTGTCAAGGCTCAAAGGTAAATATTTCAAGAACTGCATGAACAACTTCAACCCCTGTTACAGCTGTTAGCTGCCTTATGCTGAGTTTACAGATGGGGTCCTCTGCTACTAGTAAGTTGGGAAGAGGTTGGCAGTTCCGCCCAAGGGGAGGGGCAGGACAGGAATAGTAGACTCTGGAATGTACGGCGGAACCTCTCAGGGTTCTTGTTGAAATTAAGGTGGCTGCTATTACTGACAATCACGTTTGTTGAGTATTTGCCTTGGGCCAGGCTGGGTCATGACCTTTCCATGCATTAGCTCAGTTAACCTTCCCAACATGCTAGAGAGGAGGAGAGGTTGGACGGTCGTTGTGCAGAGCCCAGTCAGACTGAGGAGGCAGAGATGGTAGAAATGGGCTCCTGGACTTAAGTTTCATGAGGGTGGAGACTGTGTATCTTTCTTGCTCATCATTACTGTTAACTAAGGACTTAGCATACTGCTTGGACATTATCAATACACAATAATAAATGTTTTTGTTTTTAATGAATGGGTGAGTGAAAGAATGAGTAGCACTAGCTAGCAAAAGCTTGGAGGGAGCTGTGTGATCAAGTTGGGCAGGTACGCTGGGATCCGGAGTAGAGACTAGGTGATAAGTACATTGTATTTTCCCAGTGACACAAGAGGGCTCTGTTTCTAGCTCCTTTTAGGATTAGCTTGGGGCCATGTGACAATTCTGACCAATGGACAGTTAGGAACACATGCCTCCCCCAGTTCTCCCCTTCCCTGCTGCAGTGACGCTGAAAGCCACATGGCGGGGCTGCAGAGCCACAGGATGTAACGGCCTGGATCTCTGAGTCACTGCATGGAAGAGAGCCACCTAATCAGCATCAGACTTTTTGTGGGTGACAATTCTTTGTTATGTAAAGCCACTGAGATTTGGGGGTTTTTATGTGACTATAGCATATCTTATTCTCTTCTGACTAATATAGGACCAGAGGGTCAGGGGCCTTGAATGTCAGGCTAAGGGTTTTCTGCTCTTAAAGAGCAATAAAAACCAGCAGCAAGGTTTGTCCTGTGTCTGTTGACTCCCGCATGCTCATCCAGTGCAGGTCCCTGGGTGTAAGGAAGCCTGAGAGCTTATCCCTGAAGTTGTGGCAGATGATTCGATGTCACAAGAGTTTGGCTCCATGTGTCCACGTGAAAAGATGAGAATCAGAGAGATTCCTGCTGGGAAGTACCTCCTCTCCTTTTCCCTGGCCCAGAGGCCTTTGTGGCAGCCCAAGCACACTGGCCGGACACCAGAAGTGGTCCTGGTGAAAAGGCCCAATCAGAGGCTAGAATATCAGATTGGGCTGGATGTGAATTTTATTTTGGGATGTTGAAAACGGCTCAAACTGCAAAGACTATGTGATTGCTGATGAAGGAGCATGCCTAACGTGTTAAACCAATGAGGGTGGAGGAAGGCAGGAGAGGGTAAAGGAGGGGGTGAAAGGTGTTGGAATGAGACATGACTTGGGGTAATGAACACACCATGCAGTACACAGGTGATGTATTATAGAGCTGAACAACTTAAACCTATATAATTTTATTAACTAATGTAATCCCAATAAATTCAGTCAAAAAATGATGCTGGACCAGGAAAAAAAACAACAACCCAACAACCCAGTTGTTTCAATTTAATCTTCAACAGTTAAAAAACAAAAACAAAAACAAAAACAGGAGCAGACTTTATGTGAAACTATTTTGCACTTGGCTTGTTTATTTATTTTTTTAAACTTTATAATGTGTCATGAACCCCCTTCCACTCAGCCTCTTCAATGGGTGCTTCTTTAATAGAATAGGGTACCAGCCTTAAGAAAGCCTAAGGCATTCCACTTTTGATGGATCATTCTGTTTTTCTCTGATTTCTCAGCCTTGCCAATAAAGCAATGATGAATACCCTTGTACATGTCCCCTTGAACACGACCGAGTGTTTTTGTAGTGCAATGTCTGAGTCAGAGGGTCTGAGTTTCTTTTCAACTTGAGAGGTGCTGCCAAAGTGCATCTCTAAAGAGATGTGATCATTTACACTCCGGAGAAGGGTGATTTTTAACAGACTGATTCCCCTGAGAAACTCAGCACCCGCCTTGTGGGCCGGTATGAAGTGGAGCCTCCAGACCTTTGGAACGTGTATTCTGACTTAAGTTCTTTCATTTAATCCGAGGCACAAGTCCTTCGCAGGGATCCAATCCAACCCGCAGGTGCTCCCCTCCACAAAGCTCACATTTAAGCCCTGAAAAATGGGAGGACTTAATCTGGTCTCTATCAGATCTAAATCAGAACATTTTCCCCCTTTTGCCATTTTAAATTACCTCTCCGCTCTGCCCCAGACTGAGTAATTCAGAGTTAATGGGATATGAAAGTCATGGTCGGTGGCGTGATTGCGGGTACCTAGCCAGAGGCAAGCAAGATTTATTCTCTTGGAACCCAACTGGGTTGAAAAGGGTGATAAATCAGCAGGGCTATTGCTAGCTCCCCTTCTGCTGCAAGATTCATTCCAGTTTATCAGAATAATCATCTTAGGCCCTGAGGCTGGAGATAAGCAGCCAAGTGCAGAGCCCCCCTATGTGGTAAGAGGCAGGGATGTCTTTCTGAAATCTCTTTCTCTAGATACGTTTGGAGGGGGTGGGTGGATGGCTTGTTACCTTCTGACTGTAGGGCCAATGCAAAGAATTAATCTGTGGTCCTCAGAGGTGGGGCTTTGTGCCTATGAGCGCTGTTGGCCCAGTGCCTCTGGTCTGCCTGGCGATGCTGTGGGAAAGAGGGTTTGGCATCACAGGCTGATTGGTGTTGTCCTGTGTGCCGAATCCAGGGAACCCTTCTCCCTGACTTGGTTGTGCCTCTGTCCACCATTCTGGCCCTTGGATCCTCTTGAGGTTTCCTTCTACTGATGTTCGGCAACCATTCCCGCGGAATACATCATGCTGTTTTTGTGATCGTTTGCTAGACTTTCCCTTGACCCACCCCACTGGTGACCACAACATGATACAGAGCAAATGTCATAAAAAGATCAGTGTCATTGGAATCTTTAAGGGCCTCAGTGGACATGCATGCACAGTCACCTTCAATGATAACCCAAAGTGTCAGGTGCTAACATGGACGGAACCTCACTCTGGCTTATGCCAAACTCTTCACAAGCACTATCTCATTTCGTTCCCCCAAGCCATTCTGTGGGGTTGGCACTACTGGTATACCTGTTTTACAAACGAGGAAACTAGTCTTGGACGGGTTATTAGTGACTTGCTCAAGATCACAGAACTAGTCAATGGCAGTACCTGGTATGTGACTGCAGAGCTCACGTTCGCTATTTCCACACACGTACTTACACAAACACATACGCATACAGATATGTACAGGTGTCAACAGTCAGATGCACACACAGTCAAGGAGAATGCTCAGCCAAAAAAGAGTGGAGCTTACGACCGTTCCTGAGAACAATTGCCTGGTTCCTGGCCACTTTCTCCTGGAAGCCCCCTCTCACTGCCTACCGGAGAAACATAAATGGAATGAAGACAAGTTTAGGATTGTTTGAATCTGGGGTGTTGCCTGGGGAAAGCTGGGGGCTGGGCTCTGTGAGGCCATTCAGAATAAGCATTCATTTGGGGTCTGGAGCTGGGCCATGCAGGGCTGGACACCTGTTCACTTCAGGGTGAGGAGCAGGGCCATGGCTTGGGCAGACTGACCTTAACTGAGGTTAGGATACTGAGCTGTGACCCTGGCATTAGAAACTACCACCATAGGAGTCTCTGAGACCAGATTCACAAGGGAATGATCTGATTGGAAGAGTCTGCTCACAGACCAGGGGAGACTGTCCTTGATGTTTAAGGGTGCCCGGCTGAGAGATGTCCATCTTACAGCAGGGCTGTTCTGGCCAGTGCAACTGGAGGTCCCTCAATCCACTGACCACAGACTCCTTCCCCTGGACGGGGAGCAACAGATCCCATCCCTCCTGCTTCTGGGATGCTTGGTCTGTGCTCCTGCAGTTGACCACCCCCTTCCACTGCACACCTGCTCCTTTGCAGACCTGAACACGTCTGATCAGATTATATCCCTGACCCTCTGGTCCAGGGGTCTGCTCCTTCTTCTCACATGCCTCTGCTCAGTTCTTTTGGTCCAGTTCCTGTTAATTTTGTAGATATGATTCATGCAAGGGGTCCTTCCTGAGGGATGCTTTGTTCTAGCCCCCAAGGACTGAACACAGTCACTTCCAGAGATGCCGTGGACGTCCCCCACACATTCCATCCTCTAGCCCTGAAGGTCCCCTGCAGAGCATTCTCCGGTACACTGAAGGCTTCCAGTGCCTTCTCTGCCTGAATAAATACAGGGGGGGCTCATTTCTGGATGTCAAAACAATCACAGCAACAAAGCATTGCTTCAGTGTGTACTGTGTTCCAGACACCTTTCTAACTGAGTGACAGATATCAACTCCTCCGGCCCCCATAGCTGGCGCTCACTGCGTATTTGTTGAAGGAACTGAAAACGCACGTGAAGAAACCAGGTCCTAGTGGGGTAGCTGGATGTGTCTCAATCCACAAAGTAACTGAAACTTTCTGGTAACTTCCAGGCTTCTAGATAGAGCTGCCACCTCCCCTTCAAAGTTGATATTTCCTAACCTTGCGAAGCCATTTTGGAGCCAGGTCCTATGGGCGGGCGCTGTGTCTGGCCTGGTGTGAGCAGTTTCTAGGCCGTTTCTCCCCCCTACTGGGAAGATACAGAAGCTGCCGCTTCACTGAGCCCCCTAATAGCCAGGCCTTATTTTCCCTGCCACCCCGGGGCTCTTGCTCACCATGAGCTTACTCCTGTGAGCTCAACACTACACACTGTAAAAGGAAAATGGTAATTAGAAGGAATGCTTGAGCAGGAGAACTTGTGTGGAAAAAGACTTTGGTTAAATGAAGCAGTGAAGATTGCTTTAAGGTATTAGACACACACACACCCATCTAGCCCTTCTCCTTTTGAGAGGAGGGATGAGGAGAGGCACAGGGTGTGCTGTGCCTCTGTGGGCACCACCTCCCTGGGGCTTGGGGTCAGGCCGGTCTCCTGGTGGCCATGTCTGAGTAGTGGATGAGATCACCAGCTTTGGCTTTGTCCCCCTTCACATCTCAACAGCCTGAGACCAGAGGCCCAGCCCAGCTAGATGGAATTTAACTGGGTTATCTCTGTATTAGGGTCTCCATCTGTACCCAGAACAATTGCACAAGGAGAATGGGGAATGCACTGGGACAACTCCGGCTCACTGTTTCCATAGCATTTGTTATCATCGGGAACTGTGTCCTTTATCTATTGCCTTATCCCAGCCAATTGGCAAGAGCTTGGGGGTGAGGATTTGTCCAGTCTGGTTTGCCTGGGTACCAGTGCCAAGCACAGAGCTGGGCACACGGCAGGCCCTCTACAGTACTACATGAGGGAAGATTCTTTGACTGCTCACTGCAGCATCCCCACTGTCCCAAACATTGCCTGGTGCAGAGTTGGGCTTCTAGAACACAAGTCCTGAGAGCAGGGACTTTGTCTCTTTGTTGCTGCATCTTCAGCGTTTGGCATCCTAGGAGGCACTCTGGGATGGAGATCAGGAAACGTTTTCTGTAGAGGGACAGATAGTCACCATTTCCAGTCTTATGGGCCATGCAGTCTCTGTCATAACTACTCAACTTTGCTGTTGTAGTGTGAGAACAGACGCACCATTCATGAACAAACAAATAGGCATGGCCCTGGCCATTTGGCTCAGTTGGTTGGAACGTTGTCCTATGACCAAAAAGTTGTGGGTTCAATTCTGGTCAGGGCATATACTTTGCTTGTAGGTTTGATCCCTGGTCCAAGCACGTATGGGACACAACCTAATGATGCTTCTCTCTCACATTGTTGTTTCTCTCCCTTCCTTTCTCTTTGAAAGCCATGAAAAAATGTCCTCAAATGAGGATTAAAAAATGGGCATAGCTCTGTTCTATGCCTAGCACATGGTATATATGCCATAAATATATAATGAATGAATGAATGAATGAGGGACTGAAAGTGGTTTCGGTGAACAGTGTCCTATGGGCCAGGGAGGAAGCAGATACCAGACGTCTGCTTTTCTCTGGACCGGTTAGATCATTATAACTCCCAAAATTGGGAGCCGAGAGTACATGAAGGGATCAGGGCATGGGATAGAGCAGGAGCGAGTGGTCTTGTCACATGGAGAATGGCGGAAGGAATTGGATGATACCTGGAGAAGAGTTGGAGGAAACATAGTTTATATATTAAAGGACTCTCTAAGAAACAAGGGGGCTATTTCTAGAACTTTCTAAAAGTTAGGTAATAGTTGTCAGACCTGGCTGATATGAGTAGGCCGGCAAGAGAGTGAGCTCTCAATCGATTGGGAGCATTGAGTCGACATGGCATGTTGTAGAAGGGACTCATATACTGGATAGGGCAGGACTTGATGGTATGGGGTCCCTTCTGGCCTCACGTGGCGGTCTACAGCACTGTTCCTAGGCGACAGACAGTGATTGCTCTTAACGAAAGCAGACTCCTCAGCCTCGTACAGGAGGCACCTCAGGATGGCCCCAGCCAACCTCTCCTACCTCAGTGCTGCTGTTCTCTCGCCTGTGATCTGGTCCACTTGCACCAAACACCATTCGGCATTCTCCAAACTCCTGTCCTCTGCACACAGTCCCGTATTAATTCAGATTCCCCTGGAAGGGGAACCTGAGGCAGAGATTCAAGGGCACATGGTTTATCTGAGACTTGATCCCATGAAGCACCGGAAGGGAAGTGGGGAAGTGAAGCTGGGATGGAAAGGCAGCCAATAGGTGTGTCATCAAATCTGTGGCGATGGAGCTTGAAACCCTGGGACACTCCTCAGAGTTATCCCACCTGAAGGGCGAGAGAACTGGGGTGTTTACACATCAACCCCCATCAGTTGTTAGTTGAGGGGCATTTTGAGGGTGGCATGGGACAGGAGGGTGGGGAGACGTTAATTTCCTAGCACCTTCTGGGCTCCCACACAAGTGAGTCCTGGTAGCAGGAGGAAGCCCCCCCAGGCAGGGCACTGCAAGTGAGTGCAGCAGGAAGTCCAGCACTGAGGTGATTTGGGGGAGGGGCCTTGAGGTGGGCACCCAGCAACTTGGGCTAGAGCTTCCTGCTGCTTGGAACTCCCCAGCCCTCTTCTGCTCTGATTTTGATTCCTCTTCATGGTCACATGGGCTGCTGTCTGGGAAGTGAGAGCCCCTGGTACAAAAAGGTGTTACAAGTCAAGCGTTGATTGGCTCCTGCTGGTGGGGGGGGGGTGGTGGTCAAATAAGGTTTTGGTTGGACATAGGAGTGTTCAACCTTTTGGCGTCTCTGGGCCACACTGGAAGAAGAAGAGTTGTCTGGGACCACATATTAAATGCATTGCAACATGTAATCATACACAAAAAAATCTCATAATGTTTTAAGTAAAGTTACGATTTTGTGTTGGGCTGCATTCACAGCCATCCTGAATCACATGGGGCCCATGGGCCACAGGTTGAACACCCCTGGAAAGGATGATTCCCGTGGACAGAACCCTAGCTGCTGGTCCCGGGAAATGGATGGGATTCACTCACTTGGGCAAAGGCAGGCTAGGCTGTATGTGTGGTGATGGGCAATGATAACACTAGAGGCTGTGCATCCAGTGTCCACATGGCCTCCCTCTCTGACCATTGAACTACTTGATCCCAGCCATTGTCACCGTGAAACAAATCTACCTACACTGTGACCATCAACTCAGACCCTGGCGGTAGGGGGGAGGTTCGCAACCCCCTTCAGACCATATATGATTCAGGCTGCTGGCCTCTGTGGGGGCCAGATTGTTGTGGTTGCCGAGCTCCCCAGGACTCAAGTGTTCCAGCTTCCTCCTCATTGGCTTCCAGCACGCCTCTGGCAGAAAATAAGAGAGAGGCTGGAAAGAACTTCCGCCCTTTCCCTGTGCACCTTCCGTTCACTTTTCATGCTGTAAACATTGAGTGTCTCCCGTGAAACAAATGCAGACAAAACAGGAATCAGCCTTGTTCTCATGCAGTTCACAGCCTAGCGGGGAAGGTGAACTTTAATCAAATAAACACACACGTATGTGATCAGTGCATTAAGTTTGAGTGTGAATCTATAGACTGCCTGTGTAACGTTTCAGGAGGACAGCCTCGGCCTTTGCAAATTCCTCTGTGCAGCCCCGGGATGAAAAGCAGTGTATAGTAGCGAGCGAAGTGGCGAGCTGAATGTGCCGATCTTGTGGTGGCCGGTAATTACAGCTGGAGCATTATTAATAAGCAAACAACCTGTCCCTGCCTCCCAGTTATGAACTGCAGCTTTGGCTGAATGCTGTTAAGAGTGAACCCTGGGACCTGAATAGGATGTTTGTCTTCTTGTTTAATGAAAGGTTTTAGGAAATAGAGACCTGTTACCAGGAGCACGCAATTATTTCTGGAATCAAGAGAGGCCCACACATCTTAGAGGGGTGGGGCTGGTGACAATGGTGCTGTGGCGTCTGGGTGGCCCAGTTCAGCCGCAGAGTGGGTGGGGACAACCAGAGGGGTGGGGAAGGGGGAAAGACCACACTGTTTACTGCCTCCTAGGAAACCCAATTGAAAAGATGAGGGATGGAGCTGCTCCACTTGTTTCCTAACATCATCTGTTTTTTTTTTTTTCCTGCCACTGTGAATTGCTTTCTAGTTCTCAAGAGCATAATGCAATATCAACCACTTTGACTGGAGCTTTCTCTTTGGGCAGCAGTCAGGGCATTAATAGGAGGTACTGCAAAACCAGGAACAACAGCCCTGACCCCTGCAGTCCATCGTGCCCCTGGGGAAACGTCCCCCTCAGCAGCATCTACACACAATGATGCTTGGGCAGAGCTCCCGCCTTGGACAGATAGGAAATGACCTTGACAAAGGCAAAAGCCACTTGGGTCCATTTGCAGATGGTAAACTTTTGCTTGAGAGAAGCAGAATTAAAAGTAAAACTAAACCAGAAGTCTTACTCAAGTGAAAACAAGTTCAGATGTCATGGAAACCCGGAAATTGCATGAGTTTTATACTCTGTGACCTTGGATTAAAGGTAGTGTGTGATCTGGGGCATCTCTGAGCCTGGGGTTTTTCATATGTAAATGTGTTTGTTCAGCAGATATTTAAGATGAGATACAGCATTGAGAGAGATGGGCAGCTATCGTTTTCAAGGCTGGGCACAGGGATGGGATCAGGGAAGGAGAGAGGTACGTGGGACTGTGTCACTTGATGAGACACAGAAATATGGTGAAAGGAACCCCTCCTTTGCATATGTCAAGCATCCCAGGCCCCAGGGAGTATAGGTCAGACGTGGCAGATTTGAAAGCCCACTACCCAAGACTGTCACCATCAAGAACCATTTCGTTCTTGGCCTTGGGGCAGCAATAGAGGTGGCAGGGGGAAGAGAGCTCACCTTTCCTGGATACCTACTGGGTGCCAGGAAGCACATCATAAACATACATGCATCATATCAAGTCCCTAACTCCCCAGCTGAAAGCTGGCAGACTTGAGATCCAAGAGGAGCCAGGTGAGCTTCCGGAGCTACAGAGAGGGCAGAGGGAGAGCCAGCAGGAGACCCCCTTCTCCAGACCAGCTGTTGGCTACTGCAGGAACTTCCCTGGACCTTGGGGTCCCCAAATACTCATGAAGGAGCATTTCTCATGAGTTTAGAAAAATATTCAGGGCCACACATATTAACCAATCACAGTAATACAAGCCAACAGTGACAGCATGTTTACTACATGATGTGACTCAATGAACCTATCTAACCCCTTGCAGCAGTGCCGTGGGGGTTGTCTTGCATTGACTACACAGACAGGCTTCAGGGGGCTCCAGCAAGCGTGCAGAAATCTCCGGGTATTTAAATAATGACAGTAAAACTTCAGTGAGGCCGTGCTACCTGTCAGATCACCATTTGGAATATTTGACTTAATTTTCACAGCTACATTATAAAGTAAGGAGTAAGTATTATCATTTTTTGCCAACGAGGAAACTCAAGCCTAGAGAGCCAGTGTGACTTGCCAGTGGAAGGGGTTTCAAAGGAGTTGAACCTGTCATTGTGATTCCAGAGCTAGTACCTTTAACCTCCTCATTACATCATACCACACGTGTGTGAGTGTGGCTGTCCCTGATGCACACATGGGAACACCACTCTTGGCTTCTGGAGAAAATAAAGGCCAAGGGCAAGAGTGTTACTTATCTTTCCAGTGAATGCATGGTTTTTCAAGCACATGCATTGCTGCAAATAGGAGCCAGATCTGTTTAGGCAGCACTCTCCTAAATCTGTTCCTCTTCCTTTTTCTTACAAGAAGTATGGACAGCATTCCTTTTTAGAGGTACTTTGTAATTCAGAGGCTTACACTGAACTGATTTAGCCCCCTCATCTCCTCATTACATCTCAGGCACCCCTTGGTCTTCTCATCTCGTCCCACGACCTCTGACGGGGGGGTGTTCCTCTCCTCATCAATGAGCTCCTCTAGCTGGACCCTGTATCCCACAGATTAAAGGCAATTACATGAGATAATGCATATGACATCACTTTAAAACCATAGAGGGCCACACACGCAATGGATTATTGTTATAAGTCTTTCCTGGAAGGATTAATGAGCTAAAGCTGCAGATTCCTAATGCTGCAGAGACCTAATATTAACCACATGGCAGCCAAATTTTCAAAGACAATTAGAATGAACTGGGAGAAGAGGCAGGAAAAAAAAATTCATTCAGTTCACTCTGCTAGTTCTGGGTATCTTGACTGCAATCTGCATGAAAGTAAATGATTGTGTGTTCTTAGCTAACTGCTTTAGGATAGCTCCCCCCACATTATTCTGCATTTTTTTGGTCCTTTGAAAGGGACCTGGATTTTCTCTGCTAATTAAGAAAAATCTTTGAGTTTGGGGATGCGTGGATGCTGCAATTAAGAGTACACAGCAAAATTCAAGGTATCCCACCTTTCTGGAACTCAAGGGGTAGATGGACACACCTGCAGCCAGGATGACGTCACTGAGCTGAGACTTGTGATGTTCCATGTGAATGTTCTGGCACAGAGCCTAGCACCAACGCCAGTGGTTTGATGTAGTATTATCATCATTAATCAATGCTGAGTCTCTGACAGATACATAGGCAGGGTTTCTGATCAGAAGAGCCTCACAGGGCAGTTTTAAGTTTGGATCTTGTTTTCTAAATAGTGGGGAGCCAGTGAAGGTTCTTGAGAAGGTAGTTTTGTGTTTGGGGGATTTTAACTGTGGTAGCTGGTATCGGAGAAGGTATGTAGAGCAACTAGAGTCAAGAAATCAGGTAGGAAGCAGTACCAAAAGTCGAAGAGAGCACTCATCAGGGCTGAAGTGGGCTAGAGAGGAAGGTTAACACATTGCGTACCGCATGGAAATCTCTAAGACATACGCCAGGGACCGCACATTTTTTGGCAAACTGCACGTTGTTTAAATCATCAAAACTACAGATCGTCTCCGGAATCGTCAAAACAGTCATCTGCATCTTCGATCTCACTAGGAATATCTGATAAATTATTGTTAAATACTTCTGGAAGTATATCAGTTTTGTTGGTTTCCTTTTTCTGAGAGGAGGCATTTTTAAAAGTGCCAGGAACTTGAAGACGAAGACTATTCGAATGACCAAAATACAATGTAACTGCAGTGCTTTATGGGTTCGTGCAATTATATAGTTCTTCGTAGATTGATCTGCACAGTTTCCACCAATGAAATCACTTCATTCGATGTGGATAAAACAGTGTGTTGACATCTAAGGTCCATAATGGATGGTGTGTGAAAAACGAGAAAACTCGTGAGCGGTCCTTAACAGATGGCACGCGAACCATGCAAAAACTCGTGAGCGGTGTGCAATATGTTAAGACATGAGAAATTTTAAGACTGAACAGGACTTGGTGATTCAGCAGCTATGGGGGCTGAGGGAGAGGGAGGGCTCTGAGCATCTAGGTGACCCCGGGTTTCTGATTTAGGCTGCTGGGTGGATAGAGCCAAACAAGATGGATACAGAAGGAAGAGCTGTTTTGGGGGTGAAAATAATGGGGTGTATACATGGAGCCAGAGCCAGTGGTTGGCATGACTGTTGGGATCCAGCACTCCCTTAGAATAATTCCCCTTGTAGATAATTGGAGTTAATTGTGCCCCAGAGACCCAAACAGAACATTAAAAAGCAAGATGAAATTATAAAATTGGCAGAACCTTGAGTGATCTCTAATCCAACCCCTTTATTCTACAGTTGAGGAAACTGAGGCACAGAGAGGGGATGTGACTTAGGGAAGACCATGTAGATACCTCATCAAGAATGTAGGTTGGGCATCTAAGCCTCCCTTTGACCTTCCACCCCAGACCAGAGCTTCTTCCCACCCTACCCAAGATGATAAGGATTGAGTCTACCTCAGGCCAAATAGTTTTTCTGAGAGAAATTAGTCTTTGCTAATTTGTCCAGCTGGAGGAGTTTTTCAAGCTTTGAGTATTTTTTTAATGAGTCCCAGTTTGTGGACATATTAATGTACGAACAGGGCACCTGGAGAAGTAGCTGCATGAGT
Source organism: Macrotus californicus (assembly GCA_007922815.1). NCBI lineage: Eukaryota > Metazoa > Chordata > Mammalia > Chiroptera > Phyllostomidae > Macrotus > Macrotus californicus. The sequence continues at coordinate 29,297 of VMDR010006197.1, forward strand.
GGGGGGGCAATTAAGCAGAGGGTGTGAGCACCTTGGAGGGGGAGAATGTGACCTGGTAACAGGATGAGAAGAGGGCAGACTAGTAGGTGGGGAACAAGGCCAGTCAGAAGTGCTGTGCTGGCGTGTGGAGGGAGGGGCACCCTCTGGGGGTCACTGAAGAGAGTTTAAGGAAGGGCTAGGCCAAGTTAGAATGAAGTAACAGGAGATGGTGAAGCACCAAAGGTCTTCAGCAACAGCGGGAAGCCGTTATCATTCCTGGATCTGAAGGGTAAGGAGTGGGTGTAGTTACTGGTACCCAAGAGAGAGCTGTGACTTTAGGAGAGGACAGGAGCCGTCTCCCTAGCCCACTCTGGGCCAGCAAGAAGGGAGCTGGAAAATAAACACCTTGACTTTTCTCTACTCCCACCCCTCTAACTCCTCCCTGTGTCTCCCATTGGTCAGGCCCAGCCAAAAAAGAGAGAGCACAAGAGGTTTGGTGATAGAGCTCATAGGACCCATTCTCGGGGTTCATAGCAGAAGGGGAGAGAAGGGTAGAAAGAGTTAGGGGCAGGGATGGGTTAAGACGACACAGCCAGCACCAGACCCAAGTTCAGACCTCCTCTCTTGCTTGATCTTGCTCCTTGAAGCCAAACCGTGAAACCCTGTCTTGTTTTAAACAGTTTTTGCGGCCCTAGCTCTCTGGGGCTTTAGTTTCCCCACCCATTTTTACCAGTCAGTGTCACGCTCATAACAAACACCCCCTGGTGATATGTTGAATTTTCATCTTTGCGGGACCTTGAAAAACTCAAGTCCTCCGGGGAGATCCCTATGCGTAGTTCTACTTCTCTCCTGGGGCCATATGTGGTCAGAACTGGGGCTTTGAGAGCTGCCCATTTTCTCTGTCACGCCAATCTTCATCTTGACTTTTTGAAAACTTTTTTAAGTTTCAGGGTGTGTGTCCAATCTTTTCTTGGTCATTAGGACTGCTGAGCTGATACGGTCACTTTCCCCCAAGGCTCCTGTCACTTACGCTTTGCCAGCCAGTTCGTCTTTGCTGGTCATAATTAGGTCCAGAGAAGCAGGTCTCGCTGGGAGTTAGGGAGCGAGGGAGGGAAGCCAAGAATTTTTTCAATTCTCTGTCCTTAGTCACATGAGATTTGGAGCAGACAAGTTGAGCCTCCCATGACTCCTAGAGTTGGTCCATTCCGGGCCCCTGCCTGAGCTCTCTTGCTGTCCCTGCAGCCCTGCCTTAATGTCAGCCCAGAGCCGCAATACCTCCTGCTGGTCTCCCTGATAGCTATCACAGCCTGCCCCTCTTCCATGTGCTCAAATAATAGGAACTCCAAATACAGTATTCCTCAGTACTAGTCGTTACTTCCTCCTGATGAATGGCAAGCAAATGAGGAATGATGAATCACTTTTTCTCATCAAAATGCAATGAGTACCAGGTTGGACGAGTTCTAAAGCTGATGAGAACTGAGGTACCACTGTGTTGCCTTTCTGCAGCCCCTAGTCACGTGTGAACCCAACCCAACTCCAAACGCTAACCATCTCTGCCTGGATCATCCCCTATGTCCTTGGCCATTTTCTCTAGGGTGACTAATGCCTGGTGTGGGAGACAGAATAACGACATCTCCTCCCCAAGATATCTATAGTCTAACCCCCAAAATCTGTGAATGTGTTACCCTAGTTGGCAAAAGCGACTTGCAGATGTGATTATGTTAAAGATCTTTCGATGAGAAAATTATCCTAGATTGTCCACATGGGGCCAATGTAATCACAAGGGTCTTATAAGAGGGAGAGACAAGGATCAGATTCAGAGAAGGCGATGTGATGGTGGAAGCAGATGTTGGAGGCTGCCCCAAGGAATGGGGTGTGGTGGGGGGCAGCCTCCAGATGCTGGAAAAGGCCAGGAAGGATTCTCCCCTGGAGCCTTGAGAAGGAATTGAGCATGGTTAACACCTTCATTTTAGATCCGTAAGACACATTTACAGACTTGTGACCTCCATAAAGGTAGGAGAACGAATTTGTATTGTTTTAGGTCACTAAATTTGTGGAAATTTGTGATAGCAACAAGATAAAACTACTCAAAGTGTGGTCTATGGCATTGCGGTCCCCTCAGCTCTTTAGAAACAGAGAACCTGAGACATCACCCCACACCTACCAAGTCAGGATCTGCAGATGCACACCACATCCAGGTGACGTCAATGCATGGGGCCCTATACCTGCAGGTTTAGCTCCATTTTGAATCAATCCAGATTAGGAAGGGCCCAGACCAAGGGGAAAAAAGTAGACTTACTGTGAGACAGAAGAAAAACAATGAGCATCCCCCCCACTTTTATTTACTAGTTCACTTTTATCTAAGTCTGGTCAATAGAGGACCTGACTTTTAAAAAGTTATTTATCTTTTAATGTCTGATTATTTTTTCTGTGGTGCTGAGGTTAGGATAGGAGTACATCCTTGATTCTGAAATTGTGGCCATCAATCACTGACTGTTCGTCACCTTATTTGTTAATTATATGAACATATTTGCTTTACCAGCCCTGACTAACTGATGAGCAAGAGGCAGGGGGCATTTTACAGGAATGATGAAGTGGGACTTGTCACAGCTGTAGAAATTAGATCTGCGTGCTGCCCGCCGAGACCATGCCAGGGCCTGCGCAGGTGAATGGATCCAGATCCGTTCACGGCTATGAGACGGGGGAAGAAACATGCACAATGGGAGGCCAGCACCGGAGGAGCAGGTGTATCAGGAGATGGAGTCCCAGGAACATGCTCTCATAATGTATCCCTCTGTGTGAAGCGTAACACATCTCTCTCTCAAGACAAGAAGGTTGTTCTTTCTTTTTGTTTATGGCAAGTACAAGAAGCAATCATCTCACAAAGTCTAGGAGAGGGCTGCCTGTCTTTTAGATAGAAAGCTCTCCTTTGGTCAGTGGTTGGGGTACATCCTACTACCCTACTTAATGGGGGCATCTGGTTCCAAACCCAGCCCCTCCTAATTTTATTTTCATTTTCCTCTTGAACTTGGAACTCCTGTTCTGGGATGGCCAGAACATCCTAAATTCTTCACAAAAGTCCTCTTGGGAGGGAACCCTTAATAAAACTCCCTGGAGAGCCATGCGTTCTCTCCTCCCCCAGTCTTGATGTGACAAGAGAGCCCTGTTGATTGTCAGCCAGCATTATACTGGTGACCTTCTGGAGCCGCGTGGGAAGGAGCCTCAGTGCTTTGAGCTAGTCACTGGGTTGAAACAGGTTTTCATGGTAATTAACACCAAATAAGGACACAGGAAGAGATTCTTGTCTTCCAAATTTGAAACCCACGTTAGTTAATTAATTCTAATTAGAGGCTGACAGTTCCATGGGGCACAGTGAGCATGTAATAGGTGGAATTTGCCCTGTGTCTCGTCAAGTTCACGAATGAAAATGGAACTGGGGACTTCTTTCTAGGTTTATGAGCTAGCGAGGCTCCAGAAGTTACCCCTTTCTCGGACGAGGGTTTTTGGTGTGTGGGAAGCTGGCATGGTAGTCCCATCGGAAGCCCATGCATTGATGGTAATGCTTTTAATTATTCTGCAAACACATAGTGATCACCTACGTTGGCTAAGAATTGGGTTAGGTGCTCAAGGAGCCTCCCATTCCCACTCTTTAGAATCTCACAGTCTAGGTGGGGAGGTGCAAATCAATGGACTGAATCCAATGGCATCCTAGCCAAAGCAGTAAGACAAAAAAAAGGAGAGATACAAATATCAGAAAGGAAGATCCAAAATGACATGGTTTGTGTGAATCCATTTATATGGCATTTTGGAAAAGGTAAAATGGTAGTGGTGGAGAACAGATCAGGGGTTGTCAGGGGTTGGGGGTGGGAGAAGGCATTTGCTAAAAATGGGCAGCAGTAAGGACATTGTGTGGAATTGCTCTGTCTCCCAGCTGTGCTGGTGTTTGTGCAAACCTGCACATGTGCTGAAACTCCTGGAAGTGCACACGAAAGAAAGACCCAATTTTTCTGTATGTTGTTTTTAAAAAGAAAAGAAAAAAAATAGACTACAGTTACATGTATTATCATCTACCCATCTCATAGTTTTGAGTGAAAAACAAATTTGTTTTGTCTGAATTTTCAGACTATTTTGAAAAACATCTTAAAAAGTAATCCTTAGCCAAATGTGCATATATATGTTTCAATAACATAAAAATCTTTTGAATTGACATGCAAACTACTTGAAATAAACAAACAAGCAAAGGATTCCATACTTGAATTCGTACAAAAATTAGTTAACGTGGAAGTGCTGAATTTAGGTTCATGGGGACAGATGGAGACACAGAATTCTCATGGCATTTGAAACTCTGCTTCCACTTGTTCATGAGCCCCTGGGTTTTATTAATACCTCAATATCCCTATGATAAATTTACTGTAATTGTTTAAATGGAAAAGGAGTCATAATTTGTAGATGACATGGCTGGGTTTTTAAAAAAAATTAGAGACTCAGCTAAGAGCAGTTGATGCTGATAGGGGAGTCCAATAAGGGAACTGGACACAAGATGGACATGAAGAAAAAATGCCATTCCTATCGATCAGAAGCACGTAATTAGAACACGTAATGTATAAAAGGACCCCATTCATAATAGCAGCAGTGACAAAAGAGAAACTCTCTGGGACTAACTAGAAATGTGCCAGATTTACACGAAGGCCATTATGAAGCTTCACCGAAGACCATGAAGAATGGTTAGTGGAAAAGGACACTGCAGCCCTGGATGGGAGGAGGCAGTAGCTCGAAGACATCAGCCCTCGCCGAATTAATGCGCACACTCACGGCAACAGCATGGAAAACCCGCGTGAGCAAAAGCACTGAGGATGTGACAGTCGTTGCTTGGAAGGTAGCGAGTCCAGGTAGATGATGGAGTCGATGGTGAGGAGTGGCTAGATGTTCACCGGGTCCAGATCATGGAGACTCTTGGCTGCCAGACCAAGGGCTCTGGCCTTTGTATCGCATCTCATAAGAAGCCCTCAAAGAGTTTAATTCAGGCACCCATAAAATCAGGCTTGTGTTCGAGAAATACATGTTGGCCGACGTGTGGAGGATTGGAGGGAAAGGTGGGACCGGAGGCAGGGTGCCCAACTAGGAGGCTACTGCTCGATGGATTTGTCTGAAATGACTACCCTCCTGCCTAACTCAGAGGAGTTTCTCATGAAGGTTTGAGGCCTTCCTTTCCCTCCCATATCCCCTTCTTTCTCTGAAGCAAAAGTCTCAGGGAGACATGAACTAGCACAGTTGTCCTGAGAGGGGTGGGGTATTTTCAGCAAATCTGGCATCCTGAGCCTACGCCTGGTCGGCCTTCTTAAGGAGGATGCCAACATTGGGCATCTGGGAACCTGGGTGGATAACACTGATAATAATTGCCACTTTTAATTAAACATTCACTGTCTGTGAGACAAGTAGTAGCATTATCCCGATTGTTTCCCAAGGAGGTCACTGAGGCTCAGAGGGGTTAAGTGCCCAAGTTGCTGGGAATGGACCAAACCTCTCCATCCCCCACATCATCAACATCCCAGCACCTGTCAGAGTCTGGCAGATGTTTGCCGTATTGAGTCAAATGACCAGATGTTGCTTCTCTGGGAATTTACTTGCTGGGGGCTTGGCTGATGTCTCATCTTTATCAGTAAGTTCCCCGTAAATAAGTCACCAGTTGGCAAGAAGGGGCAGAGAAGAGTCTAGTAGGAGTGGAGCGGAGATGGCAGCAGGAAGGAAGGGGCTGAGCATTGGAACTCGATGTGTTTCTATAAATCAGGAACCACCCAGCTTGCCGCTGACCCAGGTGTCTTTATCAATTTGCTCCTCCACATCCTGCCAGCCTTCCACAATAAAGCTTCCTGTCCATTTCAGGCCTAATCACGCAGAACGCAAATCTCTCAGCAGGGAGGCAGCTGCGCGGGCTGGGGCGCAATCCGTAGGGCTGTTCATTTCGTCTTCCGGCACATAATGTAATCAAGAACGCACGTCAGCTCCCCAGAACTGCTTTCCTCCAAACTGTTAAGTAAGCACCCCTCCGAGGCTGCCGGATGGAGGAGGGAGACAAACATTTACTGAGTGCTCCTGGTGTGCCAGATAGTTGATAGGTGATCCAGTCCCCTATAAAGCCCCGTGACAGAGGCGTTAATATTCTCATCTTACAGCTAAGGAAACAGCTTGGAAAGGGGCGTGGTCCAAGATCATAGACAGGTGAGGGCTGGGTCTTGAAGTGACATATCTGTAAGTTCAAATCCTACACACCAAGTTTCATTTGTGTGTGTGTGTGTGTGTGTTTGCAGTTGTGTGGAGGATAACTTTCATAGAACAGTTTTTGGGGGAGCTCTCTGGTGGAGAGATGAGAGGATTAAAGTTCATATTAATTTCCATAATTCTGGTTCTGGAAATGTAACAAACAAGACATCCACTCTGGCTCTGTTTTTAAAATACAGCTGTCTGTCTGTCCACATTCCGTGCTACATAGGAGCAGCGGTCCTGTTCTCCGGTTTCTGCTTTTTCTTCCTAGTTCTTAGATGTCTTAGTTTACATTCTGGTCCATCATATCTGCTCTAAGATCCTCATTCTTGCTTTGGCAACTCTACTTAGCCTCCCTTCTCCTATCACCCCTGGTTCTGCCTCATCCAGTTCTCCTTTGCCCCTCCCCCACCCCACACTATTTAGGGACACCCGCTCTCCCCCTTAGAGAGACACCTGCTAGTCCCGGCTCCACCCATCTCATCAGTTCATCTCCTGGTTCTTCCTTCAGGACAGAATCAGCCACTCAATACTGTGGATGTCAAGACGACAAAGACACCTCTGTTGTCCAGCATAAACATGGAGCCTTGCTGGGAGATGGACACACACTGAGTAACTGAAAAATAGGCCATAATTAACTATGTTTTGACCATAATTAACTAGTTAACTACATGACTATGTGCTGTTCCTTGGGTCATGATAAATTGCAAATTTTTCTGCTAGCATCCAGTTCCTCCGTTTCTGTTAGTGCATGGGCTCTTAGTTCCTTGCTAGTGAACTAGTTGAAATGGGAACACTGTTTTACTGTTTTTCTTTATTGTTTATACAGACCTGGGTCAACATCATAGAATGCTGAATGAGCGGGCGACTTCATGAGTACAAATGACACGTGGTGGGAACAGCAGGTTACTGATATGGGTAGTGGGTTTGGGCAGCCCCGCCCACTTCTCTTAAGTGAACAAAGGGCGAGGTGGGAACATGGGGGAGCGGGGGAAAAAAGATGGCATGATGCCTCCAGGCCTGGGCAGTTCAGCATTCACTTCATCACTTCATAGGAGGGAAGCGGCCCGAGGGATAACATCTTGATACCCCTTTTGGGCCAAACAAAAAACCTGGAGAAGGAGAAGGAAGTGGTTTTTCAAGAAACATAGTTGGGACTTCCAGACTCAGACTGCCTGTAGCCCTGGTACTTGATTTGCCTTTTTCCTCTACCGCCTTCCATGAAAATACTCATGAGAACCCAGAAAACGCTGCTGCTTTTCAATAACGTGGATTCTGGATTTGGGGAGGAATTTTTGCTGAGTAGAGCAAGGAGGACACTCGGGTAAAAGAGCAGGAGACACATGAGAGAAGATTTTTCAGTTTATGCTTCTGTCTGCTTCATACCTTAACCCTTTCGGTAGGAGCGCTCTTTCCGCCGTGACACTCCCGCTGTACAGGTGCCGCGCCGAAAACGCGCACATAGCACATGGTCAGTCCTCCTTTGTGTGAAGACTTTCCTAACCTTATATAAGATCTATGCTTAATAAAACAATGCTTTTTTTCCAAGTGTTGTTTGTCACTTTAATATTTAATATAAGAGATAGTTATATAAAATTCTATCAATTATATAAGTAAAATTTATAAAAATTATATACAGATGGATGCCGGATATATCCAGCGCTCGTCCACACAGGTCATCAGATGGGCGCTGGATATATCCAGCACCCGTACCGAAAAGGTTAAAGACACAGGGTCTTCTCTGAACAAAAGGTGGGACCCGCCCCCCCCCCCCCCCCCCGCGGCCATTACCCGGAAGTTGGTTCTAAGGTCATTTAACCACCAACACCCCCTATTGTCACCTTTATGTATTTCCCCACTGTGGTGCTAGTTTCCCAGAAACTAAAAAGCGGAGGGGATCATGGCGGAGGAGGCCAGGTACGGGTCTCTGTGCACCAGACTGTGGAGTGGAGAGGATGAAGGAATGGGGACGGATGTGTGAGATGGATGCCCACTGGTTAGTGCAGATGTCCAGCGTCAGTGTCTGAAGGCCAGCCAGCAGTGATGATGATGAATGGGACACGGCTAAACTTCCCTGGTAAAAGACGATTCATCTCAGGTCTGGTTCAAAACGCACCAGAAGCCAGTTAGAGCTGCTTGTCAAAACTTCACCAAAAAGAGAGAGAGAGAAATGTTTAAAATAAAGCTGAGACTAGGAGTGACAGTATTAATATCAGGAAACATATCTAATGACAAGCAAATACAATGAAGAGACAGAAAGCCATTTTATATTGATAACAGGTAAAATTCACAGGAATGCTATCACATGAATTTAAATTTATGTCAGTGATTCTCAACAAGAATGGTGTAAAATGTCCAAAAGATCGTATCAGAGTCTTCAAGAAGCCTTGTTAAACCTCACACACACACCACCCTGATATTCAGAGATTGTCAAGTAGGCCTGTTTCTACATGATTCAGAATCACTGTCGATGGGCATACATTGTGTTCTTCAGATGCTGGGGCAATAAACAAACAGACCAACCAACCAACAAACTAACAAACACGCACAAAAACCAAAACCCCAAACAAACCCAAACCCCAGACTCAAAACCAAAATAAAAGCAAGAAAACCATTACATGGTCTTCGGCAAAACAATAGGAAAAAAATGGATGATTAATGATATCACTTTTGATTTCATGGATTTGGATTAAATTTTGGGTCCTGAAAATGGATAGGAAAAAATATTCTTCATTGTTCATGGAGCATTTGCCACAATAAACCTATACTAGTTTTTCTCCAAAACCAAAAACCAAAAAACCCACCAATCTGAATATCAGAAATGGTCCTGGTTAAATGCTTAGATAAGAATGAAATAAAATTAAATAGTATAAAATGAGAATGGAAAGTTGCAAGCCCTTGAAAAAGTATCTTCCATATCTTGTAAGTCCAAGAAAACATCAAAACTACAATTAGTATTATTTGAAAATTAGGAAAATGAGAACCCTGTATTTAAAAACTTACAGAAAATGACCAAATATGTGTTTAAAGGAAAGTTATGTCTCAATATTTTCTATTTAAACCAGATAGAATTAAAAGGAATAAAATGTTAAAATAAAGAAATTAAAAACTAAATTGAAATCATGAAGAAAGAAATAGCAATGATAAAATCAGAAATTAATTAGCAAATGGGAAAAAATTGATAAATAAACCCAATAGTTGGCTTTTAAAAATGACAGTGGAATAAATACACTTCTGGCAATTAAAAATCAGAAAAAGACCCCAAATATGCAAAATTAGGACTGAACTAAAAAAGGAATTAAGTAGATGTAGTCTGAGAAAACACTGTGGACAACTTAATTCTAATATATTTGAAATTTTGTAAGAACTGCATGAATTGGAGAACAAATATGAATTACCAAAAATGAACAAAGAATGAGACCCACTGAGATGTCTTCATTTCAGTGAAGACACCACTGCTTAGTGTGTAAGGGGAGTTATTCTAGATTCAACCTGATCTTGTTTATTCAGTTACTGGGTAACCTTGGACACAATACTCACCTCTTTTAACCTCCTTTTCCTCACCCACAAAATGAGACTAATTTCCCCTCATTGTGACTCTGTGGGCCTTGTATTGAATGCCACATATGACATGGTTAGCACAGAGCTGCCCCACTGTGAGTGTCTAAAACGTAACAGCCCCTGGCATTGAGCAGAAGTGGGAAATAAGCCATCAGACACTTTGGGTCTTAATGGATTTATGAACGCGTTCCTTCATGCAATTTTCTGCATTCATGTTATATGTCAATATAAAAGTAATTTAAGTGTGTCCCTTCTAACTTTTAAGGCATAGTTATCTTCCAAGTGCTGCGAAGAGAAAATATAGTGTTCCCATTTGGCACACAGTGACAAAGATGGATGCAACATTTCTAAATAAAACGATGGCAAATTGAATCTATTCGTGTATTAAGTGAATGATATGCCATGACCAAGTAGGATTGACTTTGGAAATGCCAGGTAATTGAACATCTATCATGGGATCATCAGTGTGTTAGACACTCCATTTGAACTAGATTAATTAGTGATCACAGAACATTATGAGTTATGATCATTATCATTTTATAGCTAAAGAAACTGAAGCAGAGAGAGGTTAGATAAATTGGTCAGATCCAGGATCAGCCCTAGAGCTGACATTCAGCTCCAAGCCTAACTTACTCCAAAGTATGAAAGTTGTCTCTGCACGTTATCCTGAGTCTGGTTTAATAAATGCCTAACATCATTGCATTTGATAATACTCAATCTTGTTGTTGAGGAAAATTCTTTAATTACTTAGGGTAGACATGTTTTATATAACGGGGTTGAAAAATATCTATATTAAACACTCAATTTCATGCTTAGTGATGAAATATAGCCATTTCCAATTATTTCCTTTTTATTTCCATTTAAAATTTTTATAGAAGTTCTAGTCAATGCTATAAGACATATGTCAGAAATAAAATGTATTACAATGGAAAAGGGAGCCATCTATACTTGCAAGTGATACATTTATCTGAACAGCTTATCCCAAATGATGGACTGAAACGCCAGTAGTGCTAATAAGACAGATCTAAAAGGTAATCAGATGTTTAAGAAATATTAAAAGTAGCTTTTACATATACTAACATTACCATTTAGAACATATAATGGAACACAACTCAGGCTTCTATTAGCAGTGCACATACAAAATACTAGCTTAAAATATTGTACAGGATATACATGGAGAAAATCACAGCGATCAATTGGGAGAAATAATGAAGAGTGGACGTAAATGGGGAGGCATATTGTGTTATTGGTGGAGAAAGTCAGCATTACAAAGATGTCACTTTTTTCTCATGGTAATCAATCGGTGTGGGCTAATTTTATTATAAATTTTATTTGGGGGTAATGTCTTGACATTCAATGAGGTGATACTAGAGTTCATGTGAATGAAAAAATAAAAGAAAATAAGTTTTCAGGGGAGTGGGATGGGAGAAAAACATGCACTAATGTATTCATTGATTCTCAGACTTTTAAAACCACTGAATTGTATATTTTAGAATGGAGGGAATATGATAATCAATAACTCCCAAATCTCCATGAATCCTTAAATTAAGACTCCCACTCTAGCATATACTTTCCTCCCAGAAAGTGCATTAAAATGTAACTGAATAATGCATGTTTTTCTTCAGAGCTTTAATGATTCTATAAATACATGACTATAGAAATGCGTAGAGCAATTGGCTTTTAAAACCAGGAAACACAGCTCTTAGCACTTCATTAAGAGTTATTGCAAGGGCAGAAAGCAACAGAAAAATAAAGAAACAAACAAACATGTTGAGATGTGAATGCTGGTGGTCGGCTGGGCGTGGCTACCAGTTAAATGGCTCATCCATCTTTAAGGAGCAGGTGATCAGAGCCCACGCCTTAGCGCAGTTGAGACTTTCTTAGTCATTACCTTGGGTTCTTTACAAGCAGAGCCTGAGATGAGAATTTTTGTGCAAATGACAAGTTGAAGGACATTTCTTTTTTTTTTTTTTTAAAGATTTTATTTATTCATTTTTAGAGTGAGGAGAAGAGAAGGAGAAAGAGGGAGAGAAATATCAATGTGTGGTTGCCTCCCATACGCCCCATACTGGGGACCTGGCCTGCAACCCAGGCATGTGCCCTGACTGGGAATCGAACCAGTAACCCTTTGGTTCCTAGCCCAAGCTCAATCCACTGAGCTACACCAGCCAGGGCTGAAGGACATTTCTAAGGATGTGATGAAAGCAGGGCAGAAGAGAAAGAAGATGAAGGTGCCCTTTCACCCAAACCCCAGCTTCTACCTGATTTCGCAGGAAGCTCAAGCATCGATGGGAATCTATTTTCTGCCTTGGGAGGAGAGCTGAGCTTTTGTAGCTCAGTTGTTGCCTACCTTTGGCTTTTGGGGTCTGATGAGGGTAGAGTCTCCCAAACATTTCAGCTGGAGGTAGCTGTGAGCCCTTAGCAGCAGCTCGGGGATGGGCAGTCTGGTCTGTGAAGAGGTTCTGGACAGATCTTACTGCATTCAGGGCCCTGGGATAGACTGGGTTAGCCAAGACTGTGAGTGATAAAAGGCACATGCCAAATATCTGCCATAGGTAGCATAGAAACAGAGCCTGGAACAAAACGCCAAAATGTTGACAGTGATTATTTCCTAGTGATGGCAATTTTTATTTTGTTCTTATTCTTTAAAAAGCTGTCTCCATTCTAAAAAAATGTATGTGCATGAATCACGGGAGAGAATGGCAACAGCTCTGGGCTGGTGACTTGGCCAGACGCACCTGGGTTCAGGTTTGGCCTTGCCACCCTCTAACACGTGGAACTTGGGCAGGTTACTTAGCCTGAGCCTCAGCTTTCTCATCAGTAAAATGAGGTTCACAGACGAGAAGCAATCTCTTAGATACTATTTATCTGCCTAAAACCTGCTTCCCTTTTTTCCCTGATGTGGCATCTCCTGCTCACTGTGGAGAACTACTCCCATCTTAATCCATGTGTTTCTGAGTCCTGCCTGTTCCCTGGAGAGAGCCCTTCTGAATGGAGCACACCAAAGGAAGCAGAGGCAAAAATTCTGGTGGCCAGAGCCCCATTTCCGGCTCTGTCCTGCGTCTTCAAGCCTATGTCTCAGCAGCCATCCTTCCAGTGAAGCCCCACCCACTCCTTATTTTTTTCTTGGAGCTGGTTTGAGTTACATTCTTGGGACCCCTACTCATACAGGGTGTGTTGCTAAGATGACTGCTAATGTCGCTTGCTTTACCTGGAATACCCACTGCTCACTGAGTCCTGCTTGTCTTTCTCCTCCAGCCCTTAGAGATCTGCCTTTCTCTCCCACTTCCATGCTCTCTGCCAGCCATTTAGCCTTTGCTTCATTATATGTCTCAGGCTGTTAGATCCTATTTGTTCCCGTGCATCACTCACAACACAGAGTAGGTGCTCAAATTCTAAAAATCAGAACTGGAAAATCATTAAGTGAAAGAGAGAAGGAGAGAAAGAAATGACCAGCTCTGTAAAATAGGGAACCGAGGCCCAGGCTGACGTGGCTTTTGCCCATGTTAGAGACATGAGTACATGCTAAACTCATGTCTTGTCCAGTGTTCTTGACCCTTGGCAATGCCTGGACACTAAATGCCAAGACAAAATGAAAAAAAGAAACACACCAGCTAGAGGACTGTCTATGCCTCCTGGGCCCACTGGCCCTCACCCCAAACCTTAGCAACATCTAGAGTCAGCCGCGATGCAGGAAGAAGGGCTCTGGGCTTGGGGTCGGAAGGTCTGTGGTCCAGCTCCAGTCTGTCGCTTATCTGTGGCGTGACCTTGAACAAAACATTTCCCTTTCGGAACCTCTGTTTTCTCCTCTGTAAACGTGGAGCTTATGGTCTGTGTGTCACGCAGGGATTGCTGGGGTTGAAAGAGAAAACGTCCCTGTGCGTACTTTGCTGTACGTTGTAAGGTTCCGTGGAAATGGTGAGCATGAGGTCTCTTCCAGGTCTGAGATATGTTCGGTTGTCTAAATAAGTCATTGGCCTTTTCCCTCACCTGGGCTTGTGAATTGAGTGGGAAGAGGATTGTTCAATATTTTGAGTGTTTTGATTTTCTGAAATGCCTCTTTCAAAAGCTCTCAGAGATTAGTAATTTGAGCCAGATTTAGCAGAATCACTTAAACAATGAAGGTAATGAGCCAGGTCGTGATGGTCCCAGGATTATTGTCCTTCAGAAATATCCAAATAATTTAATTCAAGAGTAATTTTGAATTAAAGTCATCTACATGGTTGATGCAGGTCCTTTCTTTGTAAAAAAAAATATAAACAAGGAGTTTCTGAACAAGAATTCAGACCTTTAACTGTGTGTCTCTGGAAGGGCTATAAACGCTGTGAGTACACTTGCCTTTTTAAGCAGCTTGGTCTTGCAGTCAAACTACTTAACTATTATGAAAGAGAGTAACAAACCCATGAAAATTTAAATATTGAGAAAATAATGCATTTTGACGTACCACATAATCTTAACAAGCCAAATATTTTTTAGAGCAACAATTATATTCTTCACTCAGGCATAAGACCACCTAAGAATGTGCGGGTATTTCTTGGGAGGTCGTTGCCATAGTGATTGGACTCTGTGATCAGATAATACCCAGGAAGGTGGTCATGTTAAATCTGAAGTTTTCCAGCACCGAGAGCAACATCTCCGTTGGAAAGGAATTTCCAAAAATGAAGTCTGGTCCTTTCTCTATTGGCTTAAAGGGGATTTCACCGACCTTCATTAACCATGTAAATATCTCCCACCAGTCCCTTAGAAAAATAGAAATAGCATGTTTCTGTTCTGTTCGAGATTGAGTTACAATTGTAAATTGTCCAATTAAGATACATGGAAAAACTATCATTTCATCCTTGTCTGAAGAGATAGTCAGGGTTATGGCAGAAAAGGATCAATCTCCTACCCTCTGTCCTTGTCAACACTGTGTCTTGACATTAATTCATGAAGGAGTAAGTTACCGAGGACACATCCTTTTGGTCCTTGAGTTTATGCCCAGGTCTGTGCTCTTTGCAGGTGAACTTGACATGAAAGACCTATAGCCATTTCCTCTGTGCATCATTGAGAAACATATTTGGATGGGTTTTCTTTTTTCTGTCTACTTGTGTGTGTGCCATCAGCCAAGAAGGGGACAAGGATTCTTGTAGCCTCTACTCTGTGCCACTTACCTGCGTAGGGTACGGAGTTCACACAGGTCATCTCTACTAAAGTTTACTCTCTGGCCCCGTGTTCAGGAACAGCCCAGGAACCACAAATTAATTCTGAGAACTTCAAGTCCCTAGTCAGCCTCTTAAGGAAATGCCAAAGATGGAGTTCACCCTTCTTGCAGAGAAAACATCGTAAACATGCCTCTCTCCTGATCACTGCCTTCATTATCATCCTCCACCCCGACAGCAGCTGCTCCTGCTAACCCTTCCCTCTCAGTCTTATATTCAACTCCTCGCTCTTAATTTCTCACTCCCATCCAGCTCACCTGGCTTTTCTGTCTGTCTTCCTGACATTCCAGCCAAACTGTCTTGGTGTTTTTTTAATGTGTATTGCTTTAGCCTCTCTGACTTCTATTAATATCTTCTCTTACTGGCCAATTATCCAGAATCTCTTCAACAAACATGGTTCTGGAGATCTTCCCAGAAAGCAAGGATCATTTTTCACTGGGATCCAGGAGGAATGGACAAATGTGAATAGTTATATATTCATACTACATTTCATCTGTATTATATGGGCACTGTGTGAATTTCTTTGTGAAAGGTCATTGGTGGACAGAATCCTAGGCCCTTGGGAATTTATGTGGAGCTGTCTCCTGGGAATTCTGGTCCTGGTGGAAGAGGCCTTAAATCCTGTCATTTTGCAGCAGGTGCCCCTGCCCCTGAGGCCCAGCTCGAAGGGGCTCCCTGAGGACCCAGCCTGGGGGAATGTACATGCTTCCCTCAACTCTTGCCTGTCACGCAGTCTAGACTTCGCTGAGGGCTAGAATAAAGTCACTTCCTCTCTTAGTGTGGAAACACTAGCTGCTGTTACAAATGCACACAAGTTTCGGTGGCTCAGCACAGTAAAACTTTCCGTCCCTCCACGCCGTCCAGTGCAGTGCTCCTGGTTGGCATGCATTTCCCTTCCCAGTGGGAGTTCAGGATCCAGGCTGTTGGAGGCTCTGCCATCATCAGCAAGTGTCCTGCATGGTGACCCTGTGAGTCATTTCTGTTCCGATGAGCGTGGAGGCAAGAGAGTGTGGAGGCCACCGGTGGGCTGCTCTATGAGGCCAGGAAGCGGCCCTGCTCACATTCGGCTGGCTGACACTCACCACATGGTGTCTTGGACTGGGTTCCCCAGAAGCTGGGGACAAGGACTAATGTGCAGGTGATTTGTTTAGGAGGTGCTCCTGGGAGGAGGCAGTAAAGAAGCAGGCAGGGCTGGGAAGGGGAAGGGGGCCAGCATGGGGGTAATTTCAGACAGAATCCCCACGGTTGGTGTGGTCCTGTGGAGAGCTCTGGGGCACAAATTCTACCTTAGGGTAGGTCTCACCTCAACCAAGGGGTCTAGGCTTTCAAACTTGGGCATGGGCTGCCCAGGGGCATGTGGACGCCGAGCCATTTCTGGCTCAATGCAAGTATGGGGCCCCTTTAGCCAAGGACAGGCTCAAAAGAAATTTGCTTGGAATCCGAGCTCTCTGGAACAAGAGGATGGACATGCAGAAATGGTACATGGGAGCCCAGGGGACTGGGCCAAGTGTGGATCCTGTCTCCTACATGTGGCTGCGCTTAGTTACAAGGGGACCTGAGAAATGCAATCTAGTTGTAGCCTCAGGAGGAAGAGGGGAACACAGGTCTTGCTGAAATATAGCAGTGCCTTCCCCACTCTTGTTGCTACGTGATGTTCAGCCAAACCCCTTTTGTCTGTAAACACAGTAAATATAGCCCAAGGGACTTTCTCATCAGACTTCCGCAGCTGTGCATGCGGGTGGGGCAGGGGTGACGTGGAGGTAGGGAGGGAGGATGCCCATGTATTTTATTTTACCCAGGTAAAATGAAAACCACAGCTTAGCCCCTGTCTGTAGTGACAGAAACTCCCAAAAGAAACACTGCTACCCCTGAGTGCCTTTGGTTTGGTCCACCATGGACACCCTCCCTCCCCCAGCTCGGAGAGCTTTCTGGGCCTGGGAAGAAAGCTGGAGCTCCTGGTTCTGGCTCTGGCTGACCTCCTGGGCCTCATCTCCCACCAGCCTCCTCTCTTTCTCAGTATTCCGGTCGTTTCTGAGCCCATCTGGCTGCTCCTGTTTGAAGGACCTCTTCCCTTCTCTTGGGAAAGCTGACTCCCTTCCTTGTTGACCTGGGGAACTTCCCTTCATTCTTCAAAGCCCAGCCCAGATGTCACTTCCTCTAAGTGCATTTTCCCAACCCCGCACAGGTAACCACTCTGTATGAATGTTTTGCAAGCAGAAATAGTAATAATGGCTACTATTTAGCGAGCATGTGCTCTGTACTTCATAGATATTACCTGTCTCAGTTTTCACATGAACCTGGAAAAGGAAGTGTTGTGAGCCTTATTCCACAGGGGAGGGCGTTGGGGGAGGTCGGGCAGTTAAATTGGATGGCAGTGCTCTGCTCAAGAATTGGCTGAAAAATCCTGAATTTGATCACATTTATTTTTTAAGGTATCATCAACATGAAAACATATAAATTCATATATAAGTATATGCTTATATATACAAACACATCTAATATACATGTACACACATACATATACACATACATCTC
>VMDR010006198.1:0-46883 GCA_007922815.1 Macrotus californicus
GAACAGAGATATCCCTCAAACAAAGATAGGAAACCCAGAGGCCATAAAAGAAAAGTTTATATGATTTTATAAAATCTAAAATGTCTTGTCATAAAAGATAACATAAAATATGCAAAAAAGACTGAAAAATATTTGCAGTCATATAGCAGGTAAGGGGTTAATAGCTCTAAGATACATACAACTTCTATAAACACATTAACAAAAGAAATCCAAACAAACCAGTAGTAGAACGGACTAGGCATATGGATAGGCAGCCCATACAAAAACAAATGGCAAATGAAAAGGTGTTCAATCTTCCTAGCAGTGAGGCAAGTGCGGATTAAATAAAAATAAAATATGTGACACCCATCAGAGGGGCAGAAATTAAAGCGTGAGAATGCCTCATGCTGTACAGGTACAGGAGAAGACAATTCTCTGAACATTGCTTGGTAAATGTGTAAACTGTTTCAACATTTTTGGAAAGCAGTCTGGCAATAAAATGGAAAGGCATTTGTTCTAGCAGTCTGATGGAGGGGCATGTTATTTCCCTCTTCTGACATTGTTCTCCACGTGGAGAGAACTTTTGAGGCCCAACCCTGGCTTCTCTTTACCCTTCCACATTCTCTTCAGCAGTTGAGGGGCAATGAATTATGTGATTGGTAAACAGAGGATCTGGACTTGGGCATGTGTTGCTCCGCCTCTCTCCGTCCCCTGTCAGGGATATATCCACCTGAAGAGACTATGTGCTCTGATATTTTCTTGGCCATATGATAAGCTCAGGGTCAGGTCTCTGCCCCTGCAGGAGGCCTATTGTCAGTTAGCACTGCCTGAGCCTGGAAGGACGGTGAGTGAAGTAGTGACTATGGAGATGGTTCCTTATGTCTCCTTCCAAGATACCTTGCTGTGAGAGGCACAACAGATTGACAGCCTTCAGCTGCTACACCCTGACATCAGCCACAGCACTCATGCTTTCTCTGAGTAGGACAGTCTTTGTCCAGGGCCCCTTTATTCTGGTGTCCTCTAATGACCTGAATGAGACTTTCTCAGAGCTACACTGTAGTCTGAGGCTTTTCCTGTCCAATCCTATCTTCCTGCTTTCCTTGCACAGGTGTCATACCTGCATTATTTTAAATTTTTTAAATCTGTCAATGACAGTTGACATTCAATATTATGTTAGTTCAGGTATATAGCATAATAGACATTTATATAATTTATGAAGTGATAAATCTAGCACCCACTTGGCAGCATATAGTTACTACAATAGTATTGACTCTAATCCTTCTGCTGTACTTCACCTCCCAGGACTGCTCTGTGACTACCAACTTGTGCTTATTAATCCCTTCACCTTTTCACCCTCCAATCTCCTTCCATCTGGTTAACACCAGTTTGTTCTCTATATCCATGAGTTTGTTTACCTTTTGTTCGTTTGTTTTGTTCTTTAGATTCCACATATGAGTGAAATCCTATGGGGTTTGTCCTTCTCTGTCTGACTTGTTTCACTTAGCACAGTAACCTCTAGGTCCATCCATGTTGTCATAAATTATAAGATTTCACTCTTCGTTGTGGCTGAGTAGCATTTCACTGCATGTATGCACATCAAGCATAACAGACCTGCATTATAAACTAAAGGCGGTCTTGCTTATTCTTTCTCTCTTTCCATTTTATGCTTCAGCAGTGTGTGTTCCAAAACACTATTTGCAAGTCAATTCTGTCTGATGACTGCATCTCAGAGAACTGAAACACACAGCTGGTACCAGGAGTGGTCTGAAAGAGCAGGCAGCAATACGAGGTTTGGGTTGGATCATCTGCTGCTGGAAAGGAAGACCTTACCCTCTCTGTATCAGTTTTCTATGGCTTCTGTAAAAAATTATCACACACTTGATGACTCAAACACACACAAATTTATTATCTTTAAGTTCTGGAAGCTAGAGGCCCAAAATGGATTTCCCTGGGCTAAAATCAAGGTGTCGTCAGGGCTGTGTACCTTCTGGAGGCTCCAGGGGAGAGTTTCTTTCCTTGCCTTTTCCATCCTCTATAGGCCACAAGCTCTCCTTGGCTTGTGGTCCCTTCTTTCACCTTCAAAGCCAGTAGCATAGCTTCTTCAAATCTGTCTCTGACTCTGACTTTCCTATCTCTACCTTTCACTTAAAAGATCCCTTGTGATTATGTTGGATTCACGAATGTATAATTCGGGGTAGTCTCCCCATCCCAAAATGCTTAGCTTAATCACATGTGCAAACTCCCTTTGGCCATGTAAGAAAATATATTTACAAGTTCTGGTGATTAGGATGTGGACATCTTTAGGGTGGGGCATTGTTCTACTCTATCTACCACACTCTGTAATATGTAGGACACAGATAGTCTCTGGTACAAGGTGGCAGCTCAGTTGCTAAAACCTTCACTGTTGGTGACCTGGATGGATGAAAACAGGCTTGATGATTCAGATATTTGAAATGCAATGAAGGGGACAAATGCTTATAAGAGCATTGGTGTTGGTTGGTGTTTAGAGGTTGTATTAATACTCTACAGAGAGAGAATGAGAAGCTGAGGGATGTTAATAAACCTAAGTGAGAGAGGTAGAGGGCCTCTCTTAGGGGGTCTTTGGGAGTTTACAAAGAGGCCCTGTCTCTTCAGTGGGACCACAAATGTAACTGAGGAGCAAGCATAAGACTTGGCAGTTAGGATCACGGAGCTCCAGAGACCTTTCATTTCTCAACAAGCCAAGTGTGTGGTGCCAAGGGCACGGCCCTGGCTGGGAAAGCCTGGGGCCCTGTTATATGGGATGAAGACGTCTAGGTGGATGCTCACAAGGATTCTGGCTCTGTAGACTCCCTTGGACATACACAGCTTTCAGCCCACTCCTGTCTACGAAGAGCGAGCTCTCCCCTCATGTGGGAAGACACTGCAGAGGTCTTGCCTCCATGAGGCAACAGGGAGCCCTCTAAGCCATTGCCCCTGCTGCCTCCCCTGAATGCCAATCTGATAACTAGGGTTAATTCCCAGCAGAACCCGGCTGGGGATGAGCTAGGCCTGATAAGGGAGGAGAGAGATTATACCTTAAGGGACCTGCAAACACTAACTAGTACGTATTGGCAAGAGCCAGGGAAGTATGCCTGCAAGTGAATTTTGACGGGGCTTGATCGAGGAGGCAGAACATAAAAGTGGATAAGCAATAACTCACTGACTTCAGGGAACTTTCTCAGGACTTGGGATGTTATGCTGGCAAAGACCCCAGAGGATGGGGTAAACCTGCTGCTTAGGGTGGTTCTTAAAAACTGGGGCCATGGCCAGTGGCCTAGCTGGCTGGTCAGTGGACAGGGAGGAGAAAGACGGGCACCATTCCTGAAGGAGACCACCAGTGCTGTGGCGGCAACTCAGCGACATTGTATCCCTTCCTTTCTGGAAGGACTGGTGGTTTGTCCTTACAGGGATAGACCCCTGTTCTTGTTATGGGTTTGCCTTTCCTATCTGCAAAGCCACAACCAGAACTCATCCAGGAGCTTACAGAATTCCTGACCCACAGCTGTGGACTCTGGTATAACATATCACCTGACCACTGTCCCCACTTCACAGTTAACTTGGACATATTTCTGGAGTGTATTAGATCAAAAAGCAAGACCTAGAGAAGTGTATATTAGTATGTTCCCATTTTTGAAAAACAGTGACAACCCCATGTCACTTATGTATTTATGTTCATGACTCTAGCCGCATGGAAATGTCATGAAATGACGCATACAGACCAGTAACACAGGTGACGTTGGAGTTGAGATGGAGCAGAGGGATACCTGGTAGAGGAGAAGAGAGGGTAGGATGAGGTTTAACAAAGAAAGAGTACATTTTAAGAAACTGTCCATGATGAAAAAGAATATTACAGTATCATGTTATCCCATGTGTACAAATAAGATGGCCACTAAAACACAAGTGGTGATCTCAAAGTGGCAGAATTCCCTGACATGCCAGCTCCTATTGCCAGCTGTTGCTTTTTGGAAATCACTCAGCTTTGTAGATGAAAACTTCTGTCCCTTATCCACTCTGGTTTTCAGTGTTTTCATCCGTGAAATAACAGAACCGAACCAAGGCTTCTGTGATGTGCAAAGGCAATAATAGGGCTTCAATAATTCAGTTCAATTTCAAAAGTATAATTCAGTATAGCAAAAAAAAAAAAAGTATCGAATGTGTAATAAGTGCCAGGTAGATTGCAGAGTGCTGGGGTACAGAGAGGAATAAGACAGAGTTTTATTGTATAGAAGGTATCTTAGTCCATTCAGGCTGTTATAACAAAAATACCATAAACGGGGTGGCTTATAAAAAACATGCATTTATTTTTCACAGTTATGGTGACCGGAAGTACAAGACCAGGGTGCTGGCAGATTCAGCGTCTAGTGCAGACCCACTTCCTGGTTCATAGACAGTTGTCTTTTCTCTACAACTTCACGTGGTGGAGGGGACGAAGGAGCTCTCTGGGGTCCCTTTTGTAAGGGCACTAATCTGATTCATGAGGGCCCCATTCTCATGACCTAATTGCCTGCCAAAGGCCCCACCTCCTAACACCATGACATTGGGGGTTATGTTTCAATATATGAATTTTAGGGTGAACCAAATATTACTGTGTGGTACCTACACAGTAGAGGGAGAATCACTTCTAATAACAGATTAGCTTAGCGCTGTGTGGGAAATGCCATGATCAGGGTATTACAGGGTGGTGCAGTGTCTCAGAGTATGGTGAGGGGCTGAGTTAGGGAAAGTAAATGATATTCAATAGCCCTCCGCCTCACCTAAAGAAATGTCCATTTTCTCTGCCTTAGGGATATGCAATATGATCTCAACTATTTTTTAAAACAACAATGCCTAAAATAAAGATGGAAGGGAACTATGTCAAATTCTTGATGGTGGAGATGAAATTATGGGTGGTGTTTCCACTTTTACTCTCTTCTATGTTTTCCTAATTTTTTAATGAGCATGTAATGGAAATTTTTATTTTGATTGGATTATATCAGTCTTACATGTCTTACATTAGAAATTCTCTCTAATGAATCCAAGTGAGGAATTTAACAAGTTTTTACTTAATATGGTCAACATGATAGCTCAAATCTTTAAAACCATGGAGTTCATGAGAGAAAACTAGTAAAAGGTGTCCTTCATAGTAAAGAGTTTGAAAGCCACCAGTAAGAACCCGAAGATATTTTCTCACCCTGATTCTATGGAGAAGCTGCCAGTGGTCCCCTAAAAGTGTACCCCTCAGACCTGATCTCTTCTAAGAAAAGGTATGTGGTTGGTCTGGCAGGTATCCATCAATCTCTGCCGGGTTTTCATGCCTTTACAGATTCTTTCCACACCGTGGGAAACCACTCGGCAATGTTAATTCTTGTCCAGAGCAACCCTAGGAGAGTCACATTTCATGTGACTGGAAATGGGAACCAAAGGGTCACATGATTTGCCCAGCAAGTTTCAGAATTAGGACTAGATATTAAAATTCTTAGTCTTTTTTATCCACAAGCCTTGAAAATAGCTTCAGAGCTGTTGATAAGCATTCCTTTTATTTCTGCTCCTGCTGTTTCAAATGCAACTGGTGTGTGGTCTGGCCTCTGGCATCACCCATCACTTACCTGGCCCCTAATGTCTCTCCCCTGTACACTGTAGAGCACCCACTTCTTCGGCCACAGAACTTACCGATTTAACTAGAATTACATAAGGTCTATCTTTCCCCAATAAATTAGATGACCTTTTTCATTGTTTTTCCCCAAATGCCTAAGACAATGCCTGACACAAGTGGTATTTGAGCAGTTGTTTCATAAATGAATAAAGAAATATGTGACTTTGGGCCATGTAATGGCTAAACATATGCCAAGCACAATTCTAGGTGTTTTTACAGGTATTAACTCATTTAAATCTCTCAACAACCCAAAGAGGCAGGCACTATTACTATCTTTATTTTACACATGAAGAGAACAAAGGTCAGTCAAGTTGAGTAACTGGCCGGGTCACACAGCCAGTGAGTGAGTGGTGGGGGCTGAGACTGGAATCCAGTCGGCGGGATTCTGCAGTCCATGCTCCCAACCACTGCCCCGCACTGTTTTTCAAGTCGCTGAGCCTCACTATGCAGGAAAAATGGACTAACAGACCTGTTCACTGGATTGTTGGAAGAGTTAAAAAACAAAGCATACATAAAGCTTTGTACAGGTTAGGTACTATTACTTTTATTGTTATTAATATCATTAATATATTGCCACTGATATTATTAACCATTAAATGTCACTTTTCTACCAAGAGAAATCAAATATTATGTTTACAAAAACATATTGCTGGGTAATTGATAATATTAGTGAATTAAAACCCGTGGTTTTTTTTTTATCTTGACTTTTCTTTTAGATTTTCCTGAATGACTTTGGGAAAAATAACTTCTTGTCACTTAGTTGGGTTTCATTCCCCCATCCCATAGGTGGCATTTGCTGCCTGCCCAACTCGGATCGCTAGTTCTTGAACTTGATACTATTCGGGAAACGTTCAAAGAGCATCATCAGGGTGCCGACTGAGCCAGGAGATTGACGCCTTTCTCTGCTGAGAGGGAGAGAGTCTCCCCCTAGTGTTGGTCTTTGTGCTGCGGAAGGATCTGAACCCCGCTTCAGGCTCTCGACGGTCACTTTGGGTTACTTTGGTTCTCTTGGTGCGAATCGGGCTTTTGGAGCTAAGAGTTCAGAGTCCCAATTTTGCAGCAGTGGAAACGGACACATCTAGCATACTGAGTACTTTATATAAATCGTGGATGAATGTAGCCACACACTTTAAATACTTAATGTATATTTACAGATGTCCTACCCTTTAAAAAAAATCATTTAGTTTTACGATGCTTGATCCTTTATCAGTTCAGGATTAATTGTAAGGACTCTACAATCTAGTACGAGGTTGACTTAACTACACTGGAGTAAGTAAAGAAAAGAAAGTAGCTTTCATTGGGTACCTGCTCAGTAACAAGGTGTTTAACAACCATCATCTTTTCAATTCACATACTGTTTTAAGGCAGGTATTAGTCTGCACATGAGGACTGAGGCCTGGAGAGCTTTAGGGGCTTAGCCAATTATCACACATGGAGTACATGATAAATGTGGTCTTCAAGCCCAACTTCAAGGCCATGCCCTGCTCTTTACACGTTGCTGTTCAACTTGCTGCCCTTGGCTTCCCCAGGGCCTCAGGAGGGTACTCACCTGTTCCAGCCTCTGCTGAGTAGACCCTAACACCTCACGTTTCTCTGAATTCTTTCCTTCCTTCACTTAACTTACCAGTCCCACCCAGTATCCATAGTTTTTGGGCCTCGGTAGTTACCCTCATAAATTGTCAATGTTACTATTCATAGATAATATGTTGTTTTATGGGTAAGTCTTAGGAAGTATCTTTACCCGAAAGGATGGTTGGTTCCTTAGATGGAGTTGTAGGAAATTAGAGCTGGATGGGATGTTATTTAAATAACTATAGTATTTGGTGATCAAATCATTCAAAACCTGGGGTTGTGTGGCCAAAGAACAAAAGTGATACTTGCTGGTGAGAAGGAAGGCCCCTTGGTATGTCTTAAATCACAGCTTTTTCATTTGACGTGTGGGTCCTGCCAGGCCAGTCATTTATGATGGGCCTATGTATTATCTTACATTTTCCTAGCAATTGAGCATTTAACTGGAAATAGGAGAGTGAGGGGAGAGGGAGATGTTATTTGGCCATTGGCCAGTTCTGTGAGTTTTGGTTTTTGTGGTTCTGTAGTTATTTCAGAGAATAACGTGTGCCATTCATATAGCCCGGATGGGCTATAAGCTGGCATTGAGCAATGACCAATTACAAGTTATTCACGACTGGATCGATATCCCCGACACGAGCACATTAACCCCAAATCCTATTATCTCACACGGGAGAAGCAGATTGTTTTTAATGTGATGACACTTCCGCTGTCTACAAACCTGAGTTCTGGTGTAGTAAAAAAAACCCTCAGCAGATCGCAGCAGAAATAAGCATCTGTGTTGCTATCTACACAGTCAGTGAAATGACATGTGCAAATTAATAGACGCCTCCTTGTGCCACTTAGGGGTTCAGCTTGAGAGTTGATGACCTCGGTGAATTTCGTCTAGTTCCTCCTCTGTTCCTCATCTCCTCGGGATTCCAGCTGTTGGCATCTAGAAACCTCTCTTCTTTTAATGTCTGTGGATTATAAATTCTTGTCTTCAGGCGGTTTCTTTATTTTCCAAGATATTGGTTTTTTAGACCTGTTGGTGCTATGGCTTTTATCTATTTTAACCTTTTTTGCATCTCTCCATAAAAATTTTAATTAATGGGCAGGCTTGCTTTATCGATGGAGTGCTCATACCTCCTAAAGATATATCATCGCAGCTATTAGAATCATTTATTCACACGCTATCCCATTTCCATCTCTGCAGGAGCAGGCAAATTTTTCTTAAAACCATTATCTCCACAGCTAACGAATTGAGCCCAAAATTAACTCTGAAATACATGGCTGCATCTCACACTTTCTTTTTGTTTAGAGGGTCCTCTTTGAGGCTGGCTGCATAATCATCCCTTTTGTGGTCTTCAAGTAAGGAGGTAAAGCTCTGACTTTTTACTAAAATACTTTAAAAAAAATCCACAGGCTATTTTCTTCTGGCATGATTCACGATGTCATCCCAGTGAGTCATAATTTAAATTTTGATTTCACAACATTTAGTATTATAGGATCATGTTTTTCCCATTTATAAAACAGAGAATATCTACCCAGCCTACTCACACAGCTATTGTGAATATTAAATGCATTTGCAAAGTGTAAAATGCTATACAAAACATATATACATTTGCACTTATCAGTGAGTCTAATTTGGGGGTGATTTTGCCCACCAGGGAATGTTAGCCATGTCTGGAGACTGTTTGTGCATTCAAAACTTGGTGGGGGAGGGTGCTGCTGGTATTGAGTGGGTAGAGGCCAGCCGTGCTGCTAAATATCCTGTGGTACAGAAGAGTCCCCACAACAAAGGATTATCTGGCCCCAGGTTGAGAAACCCTGAGTATGGGACGAAAAGCAGAACTTGAGTCTCGTTCAATAATCACCGTCTCTCCTGCTCCTCACCCATGTCTAACTCTGCTTATAGATACTCTCCTAACTAATCTTCCTTTCTTGTGGGCAAGCGGAATGAGGTAGTGAAATGCTAATTGCAAGTGTCACTCCTCCTACAGGGCATTAGAGGAAGCAAATTTGATAAACACTATTTTTAACCTTTCTTATTAATTAACAAATGTCATGTAGCGAACTTTTAGGTGCCGGAACGATCAGGATGAGCAGTTTAGTCTATGTTTTTATTTCCATGGTCTCCTTGATCTTTAGTACAATACCTCATCATTAAAGAGTAGAATCCTAGAGCCTAGGGTGGTTGCCAGAGATACCTGTTTCACCTCTTTCAGGTCAGTGCCTAAGTCACTGAAGACAGATGGTGTCGAATCTCTTCCTCTGTTAGCTGCCATCCTAACAGCAATGGTAGCCAACATGTACTGGGTGCTGATCAGGTGTGGGCCCTTTGTATACATGGCCTTATTTTGTCTTCACTGCAACCCTGAAAAATCGATAAATATGCTAGTCAAAATCTTTTTTAGAACTTTTGGACAAAGTTTAGAAATAGGACTTTTCTTTAGTTGAAGCTCACTTCTGCTGCTTAATTCTACTAAAATGATCAAGCGGTCAATAACTATTTTACTCAGAGGCTCCTTTCTGCAGAGCTTTTTGAGAATGCAACATTTCCTTCAAGAAACATGAGCTTTAGCTTGAACACTGTAGCCCAAATCTTTGTAAGCACTATGCAACTAGTTAAGTGGTCTAAATGTTGGCGAATAAGGTAATGGTTATTTAAAGTCTAGAATAGATCTTTATGTACTTACAGATAGATGACCTCAGCCCAGTGAGTTTAATAAATGAGTGGTTTGTGAAACAGCATGTACAGCACAATGCATCCATGTTGAGAATACATCTATACCTGCTTAAGTAGACAAATTATCATGTGGAAGAAGTTTTGCCAAATTGTGAAGTATGGTTACCTTTGGGGGTAAAATTACAGAGAAATGTTCTCTTTCTCTATGTAACTTAAATCCTTTATAATGATCATGTATTATTCTAAAGAACAATACAGTTATTTCTATTTAAAATATATAGCAATATAAATTAGTAGTACCTCAAGATAGCCATGCAAAATATAATTTATCACAAAGTAGAAACAAGAAGTTAAAGAACAGCTAATATTCATTGAATGTTTACTCTGTGCCTGGTATGGTTCTAAGCGGTTTATATACATGAACTCATTCACTCATCACAACTCTATGAGATTAGTCCAACATTTAATTCTATTTTACAAGTGAGGAAACTGAGTCACAGAAAAGATAAGTAAGTTGTCCAAAATCACAGAGCTAGTATTTGATTGAGTCAGGACCTGAACTCAATCTTTCCTCAGAGGCCGTAAGCTGAATCTTCATGGGCACGTGTCAGGTGAATGGGCTCGGTGAGTGCAGGAGGGCTCTGGAGCGGAGGGGTCTTACAGACCAAGCTCACCCCCGGTTCCCTCTGCAGATCGTAACCAGGTTCCTTCCAACTCTGAGTCCCTATAGGGCAAGCACAGTATCTGGGGCGCATTTGTTTCCCCGCCAGCACCCAGAATTGAGTCTTCCCTTATAGACAGCAGGTATTTGGCACATAGTTGTTGTATTTAAAGTAATTTAAGATTAATTAATCTTCTTAGTGTGGCTAGAATCCATTTCCATTCCATTTTGTAGACAAACTCTTCACGTGGAAAAGGACGTGGCTGTTTTGTGTATGGTCAGAAGAGAGAGGGCGTCAGAGGTTGGAGAAGGTGTGCATTCTGTTGGTCACTCAGTGGGCATTCTCGAACACCCACCACATGAGGGGGCACAGCAAGACACATCGTCTTGGCTTCCGTAGCGTCTAGTCTCAGCAGTGACGGTCATGAAGTGGCAGCACGCTGGGAACACCAACAGTGCTGGACCACAGACCCAGGGTTTTGAGAGTTGCCTGAGATGTTTATTTTGTAACAAAGTGTTACTTCAATAGATAACCGGAAGAAAAAAGTTCTAATGTCAGAGAAGTCACTGGTGCTGTATTATTGAAACAAGAATATTAAACTTAATGGCACCAGAGGGGAAATAGTAAAAATGATTTTCTGGTCACGTGGTATTAACCTTAATAAAATAAATAGTGAGATGGCGAGTGGGAAAGGCCTGGGTTGCTCACGCCCTCAGGCACGGCACAGTTACAGGAGACAAAGCGCCTGCTTCTTTCCAGCTTAACTCTTTCCTGGGCTGTGCAGACACCTCAAAATGTACATGTGGCTTTGGTACTCTGGGGGTCCCTCAAGTCCACCTTAAATGATCCCCAGGCCAGCCTCAGAGCTGCTTTAGGTTGTCCTTGGAGACAGAAAATATGCTTTACCTCTCTTCTGGATTCATTTTCAAAAATGATTCTTGGAAATGAGTTTTCCTTAGACACATTTATATATAATGACAGGCTAATATCTTATACACCATTACTGTACGTAATAACAATGTGACAAAACTGACAAAAAGTAGACTATAGATGTAAGGCAATTAGCTGTGCAGGGAGAGTCACCCAGCAGAAAGGATGAGCCTCATCACACCGTGTGGTGACTTAATGGTTACTAAGTGATGAATGTGGACATCTCCCGAGGCAAAATTTCAAATAAATGAAAATTGTCCTTACGGCCCCACTTTTCTTTTTTTGGCACACACTTCCCACTGCTGAGTCCTTCCTGCCACAGAGAAAAGTCCTCAGCCAGAGACCTAACCCTGGGTAGGAGATTAACAGCGCTCGGTGGCTGCATGGGTGGACTCCTTCACCGTGAGGTGTGAGGGGCTTGTTGTTTTGCCCACTGAAGTTTCAGATAGTGCTCATGGCAGGAATGCAGTGTCAATGATGGGGTTTTAGGGAACAGAGAGGAGGTTTGCTTTAGATGGAAAGGACTCCGTCCAGGTACTCTTCAGCTCCTTATGCAGATCAGGGTGTGGGGGCAGGTGAGGTGAGCCGACTCTGGAGCAGGTCTGTCTGGGACCAAGTGCCAGCTGGCCCCTTTTTGACTGCGTCATCTTCAGCATTTCCCTCAGCTGTGAACTGGGGCTAATCATCTACCTGCCTCACGTTCTTCTGAGGCTCAAACGAATGAATCCACGTAGAGCTTGCCATGTAGTTAGAGCTCAACAGATGTTAGCTGCTCTTTGGTTACATGGTTGTATGTCAAGAGGAGCACAGATGACTAAGGCTCCTAAGAGGTGAGCAGTCTGGGGAGAATGGAACACTTCCCATCTGTGACCAGGTGCAGGGGTGACACTGCTGCCTTTCCTTCTCACCCTTCCCGCCTTGAGAGAGTCCGGTGACCTGTCAGGTCATTTTCTCCCCACTGGAGAGAGCAAGGGTCATCTGCCCTTACTCGCTCATTCTGCTCCTTGCTTTTCCTCAGACACACTGGGCATGCTCCCAGTCAGGCCTGTGCACTAGCTGTTTCCTTTGCCAGGAATGCACTTCCCCAGACGTGCCTGGGTTAGTTCCTTACCTCCTTCAGGTTCTCCCTCCCATACCGCCTACTTGAGGCTTCTTCTGACCACCCTATAACAGGTGCACCTACCTTCTCACCCTCAGTAATCCTGATACCATGTACTCTGCTTTCTAACTCATTTCAGTAGCTCTCATTACTTTTGAATCTACTTGTATTTTACTTCTTCATGGCAATTGCTGTTTATGGATTTCTGTATTTCTCCCCCAACCAGGAGGTAAGTTCCCACGGGGCAGGGATTTTTGTGTTTTGGCTTCATTGGTGTAGCCCAAATGCCTACATTGGTTCAGCACCTAAAACAATAGTAGGCATTGAACAAATGTTCGGTGAACAAATGAATGATTAAAACAAGTGTATGAACTGCAAAGCAGTTGCAAATAAATTGAAATGCAAAGATAAATCACTATCCCTCTGTCGGCGAAGAAATTAGGATTCATTTCTTAATCCTCTCTCTCCTTTCCTTTCCATATACAGCTGCTCACTAGGCCTTGAAGATTCTGTCTCTGAAATATCCTCCAATCCACTTCCTGTTCTCCATTTCGACACCTGATGCTTCATTAATTCTTACGGATTTCTCTAATGCAGTATATTTTCCCTCTCCTGCAGTTCTTTGTTACATTCTGATTCAAGGATTATTTATGTAAAATACAGACTTATTTATGCACTTCAGTCTTTAAAAACCTTCAATGCCTCCCTATTAACCCAGGATGAAACCCTAATTGACCCTAACAGCTCTGCCACTAACACACCCTGTGAGGTGGGCAGAATCATTACATTCTGTGCCACACCCCCACCCCCAAAATGTCCATCTCATAATCCTGAGAACCTGCGACTAGGTTAGGTTGCATGGCATAGGGAAATAAGGTTACAGATGAAATTATTGTTGCTAATCAATAGGACTTAAAATAAGGAGATTAATTTTGGTGTCTGGGTAGGCCTAATAGAATCACAAGAGTCCTTAAAAAGTGGAAGAGAGAGTCAGAGGCAAACATGACCACAGATGAAGGTCTGAGTGATGCAATGTGAGGAGGGCTGGACCACCGGGCTTTGAAGATAGAGGAAGGAGGCCACGAGCCAAGGACGCGAGTGGCTTCTAGAAGCTGAAAGGCAAGGAAATGGAATCCAGAACAACCCTAGAGCCTCCAAAAGTACTGCCCTAATGACCTTGATTTTAACTGAGTGACACCTGTCTCAGAGTCCTGACCTCCAGAATGGCAAGATCACTGGCAAATGGCAAACCACTTGTGTGGTTTTAGGCCACCAAATTTGGGGTAATTTATTATAGCAGTGATAGAAAATTAATATTCTGTGCAACTTTTTTTTTTTGCCTCTTTGGGCTTAGCTTTTCTGAGCTACACTGTAAAATGGAAATAAGCGATACCAACCTATTAAAGCTATTGTGAGGATTAAAGCAGATATTTGTAAAATTCTTCGTCACAGTAGGTGCTGAATAAATAATAGCTCTTATCTCTTATCGTCATTTCTTCTGGGCCATATCACCATTTCCAAGGATAACCCATCATTCATTGATTTACAGGGAACAACCGAACGCCTGCCCATCTTTTAAGGCTCAGCTTAACATCCCCTCACTGGGGAAGGCTTCCCAAATCCAACTCTCGTGCCAGGCAAATATCTATTCTCTCTGCTTCCTCAACTCCATGGTTCAGCAATAACTGTGTGAGGTAGTTATTACTGTTCCCAGGGGCTTGGATGTTGCTGGCTCAAGCAGCGGGGCATGGGCACAAAATTTAAGGAGGCCTTCTCAGGTTCATGCCCATCCTCACGGAGTCCTGGTCCTGATTAGTGCCATTGTGTTGACTAGGAAACCCAGGTTCAGGGAGATGACGTGTCTTGCTGGCAGGTAGCAGAGGAGACAACACCTATGTCCTTACTTTACTATCCACAAGCTCTTACAGCAGAGCCTGGCACACAGCTAGTGCTCAAGAATTTGTCAAAAGAATACACTGAGATGGTAGGTTGGGTAGCAAGTTGGCCTGGTGGTTCATGTAGTAGTAGTAATGATGATGATGATATCAGTAAATATTTAACCTTTACCACATGTCTGCTGTGCTCTAGACACTCTGCTAAGTGCTTTGCATATAATCTTCCTCACAGCACCTCTATGAATTAGGTATTATTAGTATCATTTCCATTCCAATATGAAGCAACTGAGGCTCAGAGAAATTTGCTTCCTCAACTGAGGTCATACAGGTAATATTCTGTTAAATCCAGTGTGTGAACCTGAGCCGCCTGGCTGAGGAGCCCTTACACTTGATTTCGTTGCTTTCATTTTAAAGGGCTGATTGAAAGGATTGATTGTTTCACTAAGAATAATCAAAGGCTAGCTACCTATCTAAAGGTTGGTGTTGAAGTTTCAAGGGTCTAACAGTGTTTTTAAAACTTTTGTAAGGAGGACAGGCCTGTCCTATGTCAGCAGGGCTGACGTAGGAATGAGATATTGAAGGAGGCATCGAAGCTGAAGGAGACACATTCAGGGAAGCAGACATGTCAGCCCCATTCTTGTGAAGTGTGCTCACTCATCTGTTATGAGCTCACTCTAATGCAACTTTACTTTTGGCGTAATAAATTGTATTAACTTTATGCTCGAGTGAGTTATCTCTCAAAATAGAAAAATGTGTATTTCCAGGAGTCTTCTTTCATTTACACATGGAAGTCTATTGGAGTTTAAAAAATGGATTTTAAGAGCCTCACTGATGGCTAAGAAATTGCTATTTCAGTCTTGAAAATTGCCTTTTCTACCAGAAACACTGAACAAGGAAATCAGACCATCTGATCTTGCTGGATTGAAAAAAATTACTCAGGTGCTGAGATGGCCTCTAAAATTTGATCCCCTTTCCTGCTCATAATATGATAAAAATTAAACCTCCAGTTCCCTCATTGGAATACCTAGTAAATAAGATAAGACAGGAAACAAATTGTATCATTTCTCTTCATGAAAGAAGGCATCCAAATGTTCTGAGCCTTTTCTTTCTCTATTGTGGTGAGATTCA
This sequence comes from Macrotus californicus, assembly GCA_007922815.1. Classification (NCBI taxonomy): domain Eukaryota; kingdom Metazoa; phylum Chordata; class Mammalia; order Chiroptera; family Phyllostomidae; genus Macrotus; species Macrotus californicus. Next base: position 15,584 of record VMDR010006198.1, read on the forward strand.
GATGACTCATGAGTTTATTGTTAGCTTTCTCGAGGCAAAGAGCGTAATGTCCCCTCTTTAGACCACAGCCCCTTTCCTTAGGTGTGGTGACAGTTGTAACGACTTGGCTACATCCCTAGAACTTGAGTGGCCCTAGCCCTACGGCACTGCCTGACTGCTTTTCTTTTACAGCCACATAAAATAAGTGAACACTTCTTTACACAAGACAGTAGAAAGTCAAAGATTCTTCCCAAATTCTCCCCAGTGTGGGAAGAGGCACTTGTGTTTTCCTGGTGGTTGCCTTTCACCCTTGATTGCAAATATCTGCTGTCAACACAATTCTTGATCTCCTCTTGGTCTTCTGCCAGCTACTGATCTCTCTGCTGCTTCATCATCTGCCAGCTACTGATCTTTGCTGCTTCATCCCAAGGACCTTCTTCTTTCTTCCTTTGCAAAAGGCTCTTTAACAATGCAATGGATGTAATGGACTTTTAATGAAAGTTAGGGACTCAGTGGGAAACTACAGCACAGAACAGGAAGCAATTCCAAAATGAATTTTGGTTTCCAGCTAGGATGAGAAAGCTGGATTGTTGCTCCCATCCTACCAACAAGAAAAACTTAAATAATTGACAGAATCATATCTTTTCTTGAATCTGTCAGAAAGTTGAGTTCACAGGGTAAACAACTAGACTCAAGTTTAAGGAAAGTTGAGGGTCTCTAAGAAGAGGCAAGGTGTCAACCCTGGCAGAACTAAAGAGGCATCTGATAAGAAGAGTTTGGTTAAATATTTCAATAAATTGCTAAAGACTAGGGGTGGGGTAGTGTGAAAATACAGAATCCAGGTGCCAACCAAGCAAGGAATATCCATGCCTACTCATAGACCCTTCTTCACCAGTTCACAAGGAAGATAAGGGGCAGGGTGGGACCCTAGAGAAAGCCCTCAGTGAGGTAGGCTCATAGGAGGGAAGTAGGTACTTCTGTGCAAAAGCCATAACTTTGCTGGAATTTTTTTCTCTTTGAAGAATGAAGGCCTTAGGATACCTAGAGGAGAGCAGCAAACCCTGAAACCCCTGAGGTATTGTGAAGACCTGTGTGGCAGAGGGGTGGGTAAAAGGAAAAAGAAAAAAACTCTTCTATTTCAAGAGATGGGGCAAGAAACCATCTGGGACCCAGGACATTAGAGGTCTCATGCCTCTTTTACCTGGGTGAGAGGTAAGATCATTAAGAAAGTCTTACCCCTGAGACCCAGGATACAGAGCCTGCCTAAGGCTGAGGCTTGACTAAGATAACAGGCAGTCTGCACCCTTTTCCCAGCCTTCCCTCCCACCGAGCTGGGAGCACTGAGTAACAAGCAACATCAATCTTCTGCGGAAAGGTCAGGTTCTTTCTAAGGCACAGATATACAGGTGAGACATAAAGCTGAAGATGGAGTAGGGATGTTGAGAAAATCCCCTGGCTGAGCCAGCCTCCACATACGTAATTCTTAATTGCTCTAAAAGGCAAGTGACATCCTGTAAAGAAGTAGCAATGTTGTTGGGTTTAAAAGTACATGTAGAGGCAAGAGCTATGAAAACTGAAGCACAGAAAATGGGAGGGAGAAATCGAAAATACAGTTATAAGGTTAGGTTTTTCCACTAAACACGAAGCAGTACTATTTGAAGTAGTACATTATAAACCATAGGGTAACCACTAAAAAGGTTTAAAAAGAGATTTTTTAAAAACAGCCAATTGTGGAAATATAAAGCAAGATGGAAAAAATCAGAGAAAAAATAAAAAAGGAACAAAGAACATACAGAACAAATAGAAAACAGCTAGTGAGATTGTCGACTGCAGCCCCGTCATATCATTAATTATATTAAATATAAATTGGTCTGAATATACCAATTAAAAAATAGGGATTGGCAGAATGGGTTAACAAATGACCTGTCTATATGAAACTCATTTCAATAATAATGACACAGGTAGGTTGAAAGTGAAGAAAATAGAAAAGGATATACCATGCAAATACAAATCAAAAGGAAAAGAGTGGCCATATAAATACCAGAGTAAGTAAAATTCAGAACAAGGACTATTACCAGGGGTAAAGAATGACATTACATGACAATAAGGGGTCAGTATACCAAGAAGACATAACAATAGTAGCTGTAGATGCATCTAACAGCCGAGCCTCAAAAACTGATAGAACTAGAAGGAGAATTAGAGAAATCCACAATCACCGCCAGAGGCTTTAGTGCTCTTCTGTCAATAATTGAGGAAACACGGTGGCAGAAAAATCATTAAGAATGTATAAAACCTGAGGAACTCTGTGAACTGACTTGACCCAATTGATCATTAGAGTACACTAGACCCAACAACAGCAGAATACACACTCTTCAGTTGTGCATGGGAACACTCACCAAAGTAAACCATATTCAGGAACATAAAACAAACCTCAATAAAGAATCAGTGGAAGCTTTGAAATGACAGCTTTCCTTTAATTTCAAAATTCAAGGTCGTGTTGTAGAAAAAGGGTTCAGGTTAAAGGACTTCTGCTTCTCAGCCAGCCTACAGTTTCTGTAAGGGGAAAAGAGCAGATCCCTGGAGGTGTGCCTTCAGCATCCCACTGCAAACCAGCTGGTCATTCAAGTGGAAGGGCTGCATTGAAGGGCTTATGTTCCCACTTTTTTAAAAAGGAGCCATGGTCGGGTGGCTCAGTTGGTTGGAGCATCGTCCTATTCACCCGAAGTTTGTAGGTTTGATCCATAATTGAGAGTACAGGAGGCGATCAATCTGTTTCTCCCTCACATCCATGTCTGTCTCTTTCTCCCTCCCTCCCTCTCTCTTTCCCTCTCTCTAAAATCAACAAACATATCCTCAGGTGAGGATTAAAAAAAGTAAAAAAGAAAATACCAGTTCTTCCATTCCTTGAAACTGGGAGTGTATTAAATCGTTCTTTCATTCAACAAATATTTTAGGGCTTACTATATGTGTAGGTGCTATTCTAAGGGCTGAGGATATGAAGCTAAAAAGCAATGAACAATACAGAAGAACTGACTTCATGGAACTTAAATTGTAGTGAAGTAGGCAGACCCAAGCCCATAAATATGTAATTTAATGCCAGGTAGTCATAAAAAACAATTCAGGTACAGAAACAAATGAACAAAAATGGCACGGGATGCTATTATGAGTGATGGTCTAGAAAAGACTCTCTAAGGCCTTCTTTTTCTGTCCTTACTCTATTCCTTATTCCATATCTTCCCCTTTTCTTTCCTTCATCTTTGAGGGGTTGACATTTGAGCAGAGGCCTGAATGAAGTCGAGTAGCCAGCCATGCCGGGGTCTGATTGAAGAAGGAAGGACTCCTACCGTGATGCATGTACTCGGTACATGTGTGAATACTTGGTGTGCATAAGAAACGGCAGCGTGGCCAGTATGGCTGGAGCAATGCGTTAGAGGAGAGTGCAGGTGGCCGGGTCTGAGACACGGGCTGAAGCCAGACGCTGTAGGACCTGTAGGCCATGGTATGAAATTTCTAGGCTGCCTACTTTCCCTGAAAGGCCACACCTCAAATGTAGCTTCCAGTGGAGTCTTTGGGGGACATTGTTGTTTTTGTTATATATTTTAATAATCAGAAGAACTCCTTTGTGCTGGTCCAAGGGAAAATTACATGAGCTGGATAAATGCATGAATCCACTGCTGATCCTGCACCTACCACAGGGAGGCTGATGAAGGCTGGGGTCAGTGTCAGGGGGGTTTAGATGGATGCTATATACCTTAGCTCTGGGTGCAATAGGAATAATGGGCTCACTCTGGCATTTTTAAAACACGTTTTCCCCTCTTCAGAGTACTACTAGTTTCCCACTTTTAGAAAAAAAAGACATCTGTTTCTATGTATAGAAGAGGCTTCAGGCCCTGAATTGTAGTGTGGTAATTTATGCTTAACTGTTTGAATGGCTGCATAACCCTTAGCCCTGCATCTCCTAATGCACAAGATACTAATTATTAGACTATAATTCACACTGTGTGAGTTCTTATTACTTATCTTTCTTGTAGGGAACAGATAGCTGGGGATATATAGGGCCTGTGGACGATCAGTACGCTCTCTGAGAAAACATCGGGTGAGCAATTTCACGTAGCACTGAAGAAAATGAGAGTGTAAAGAGACATACAAAACGGCCTTTGAGAGACCAGAATTGTTTTTCACTAAGTGTGTTAATTAACCGACACTGGTAGCAATGGCACGCGGCCTGCTCCAGTGAAAACTTCCTGTCAAAACTTTAGTCCCTCTCATGAGGAGAGGGGCCTGTGAACTAATCACGCAGCCCCGTAAGGAGATTATGAAAAGCACCGAGACTTACCTGTGCATTCACCTACAGATCCAATGAAACTTTTGTGATGAATTTGGGAAACCTATTATTGTGTCATAGCTTGAGGAAAAGGCTGTGGTATCTTTTGATGGTTCAGGAACTAGAACTTGTGAGACCATGGGAATAGTGCAGCCTGGCAGAAAACAATAACATCCTCACAGCTGGACCATCTGCTGGGTTATTCAGACATAGCAGTGTGCATCACTGAACGGCGGCCGTAAAACACCGGATGAAGATAAACGCTGGCATCTACTTCTAATTTTCCAACTTAAATTGCCTTTAGTTCCTTAAGTTCTGGAAATGGTGTCAGAATCTTCCAGAATGTGCTCTTTTTAAACAAATTATGATGCGAATAGAGTGTAGGACGAGAACCTGACCTCTGCGTGGTCAGTCCTATGCCAGTAGAGTGTGTTCTTCTTCAGATAAATGTCATGTGCTCTGTTATACACTGTCCTGCTTAACAAACATCTCCTGCTTTTATTTATCTTATTTTTAAAAGCTTTTTTTTTTTTTTAGCAGAGCATAGTGGGTACAGGAACATCTTTGACACCACATTACCTGTGTGAACCCTGGTTCCACCTCTTACTATGTGGCAAATGACTTATCCATTTGGGTCTCAGTTTTCTAATCTTAAAATGGGGATGATATTAGCACTTAACCCACATGGTTGTTGAGAGAAATAAGATACGTTAATTAAGAGCTTAGAACACTGTCTATCACATAGTAGTGTTAGTCATTGTTGTAACAATTTTTTATTTGTTACAAGTAATCATTTTTATTAGTATATAGAATTGGAAGTAACCTCACCCTCCGCTTCTTTCTTGATGGCTAGTACAGTGATTTACACATAAAGAGATCTCAATAATTGTTAACAGATAAATCCACATTATATTATCTAAATATGAGCAACAATAGTAAATTAACAATAAAAACAACTTATTTATTGTGCTGCTATTATGCAGCAGGCATTGTTCTAAATGCTTTACATAGTCAGCAGGTTATTCTGCTGGCTGACTAAGACACTGGGGATGCAGCAGCGAACCAGGCATTATTATTATTGGCATTCTTGTGTAGGTGAAGAAATAGAGGCTCCATGGATTTAACTTCCTTATTGCCCCATTAGTCAGTGGCAGATTCCAGACTTGAAAGCCCACGTTCAACCACATGTATATATTTTAGTTCATGTCTTTTACTAACCCACATACAATTACTTATCTTCCGGTTTGTTGAAGCAGTAGGTCAGACATTCGCCACAGCAAAGTCCGTCAAAGCGGCTGGCCATAAAAACTCCAGCACCACATTCACCTGAAGGGCATTGCTGACAAAGGAGACTGATGTTGCCATGCTCATCCACCTTTTATAGTACTTCAGGGCCGTCCACTTAACCTTCTTTCTTTTACGCTTACTCTTTTTGGGAGTTGTGTGAGACTTCTACCTTTTCTTAGCACCGCCGTGAAGTCTCAACACAAGACGAAGAGTGGACTCCTTTTGAGTGCTGCAGCCACAAAAGACATGTCCATCTTCTAGCTGCTTGCCAGCAAAGACCCTTCTTTGCTGATCAGGAGGAATTCCTTCCTTTTCCTGGCTCTTGGCCTTTACATTTTCTATTGTATCCAAGGCTTCAATCTCGAGAGTAACTTTTTTTCCATAAGGTTTTCACAAAAATCTGCATGCTGGTGGTGGTTGCACCACAGATGGTGGATCAGGAGGGAAGAGCCACGTTTTTCTTACTGGGTTTAATACCAGTCTTTGAGATGCAGCAGTACAAGCCAAATTTGGGGCATTTTAAGCACCATAAAACATAATATTGGTAAAGGGTTGTAATATATTGAATATTTTTTTAAAAAATCATGAGTCATAAAGGGGCATGAGATGGAAGAAAAAGAAAACTATTCTTTAAGGAAGAATGCCAAGAATGCATAGACAGGCTAATGGAAATAAAAGGCAAGGGTTAGTAATAGATCCTAAAACTTATGCAGGGTTAAAGTTTATTGGGGATCTAGTTATTCACACAGTCTCCAAGTATCGGCCCACAGCTTACTTATGAATTATAAAGGGAAAAGATACCTTTACAATGGATTAGAGAGAGAAAGGCTAATTTAAGGAATTGACCGACATGGTTATAGACACTGCAAATTCCAAAATCTGAAGGTAGGCTGGCAGGCTGGAGACTCAGGGAAGAACTGATGTTGCAGTTCAAGTCCAAGGGCAGTCTTCTGGCAGAATTTCCTCTTGTCTGGTTCAAGGGTTCTTTTGTCCTGATCTTTGAATAGGCTGTGACCCTCCTAAAAGTATATATAAAATTTGTGACTATGTGGAGAGGGTTTGTAGTTTTCACAAGATACTGAAAGAAATTTGGATTCACTGGAAAGATAAGAATTAATACTCCAATTATTTCCACTTCTATTTGGTATTTCACAAGCATTACCTAGAATTCCTGGAGGTGTGGCTCTTTTTTTGTGAGATGTGGACACAGATTAGCTCTGGTAGGAGGAATAAAAGGCAAAGTTAGTGAACAGAGGCAGGTGGCTTAGTGTTGAAGAGTATGAACTTGGTACTACATTCTCTGAGTTTTGAATTCTAACTTGACCATTTACTAACCTTGTAAATGTTGACAAGTTACTTAACCTAAGTTTTTATAAAATGGGAATGATAATAATAATATTTTATACATCATAGGGTTGTTTTTAAAATTAAAGACATTAAATACTATAAAGCACATAGAATAATACCTGGCATTAAGTGTATAATTGCAATTATTTTCATTATTAAATCTTTAAGGTTTCTAACTTAAGGGGATGAGTGGATAATGATGTCGTAAATATTCATCTTTGAATTCTATATAAGCCTACCCCAGGGCCCTGCATATCAGAGGAATTTCCTAAAGATTTGTTGAGCAGGACGCAATTGAATCTTGGTGCTCAACTGCTGAAAGTCCATTCCTATCTTGTGATTTAAATTGCCTACCTCCTTCCTTTTAGCTCAGTCTGTCTACTTTAGGGCATTCCACTGGAGCTGTAAGAAACCAGAAAGTTTGGGAATCAAGCTGATGAATTCTAGGAGAGAAAGAGAAAAACCAGGGAGGTCCATGTGTATGCAGTAGCCAAAGTGTTTTTTTAAAAACACGTATGGGAGCAGCACAATTTCCAATAGCCAAGTGCTGGAAACAGCCTAAGTGTCCATCAGTCAATGAGTGGATCAAAGAACAATGGTACATTTACACAATGGAATTCTACTCAGCAGAAAGAAAGAAGGAGCTCCTACCCTTAGTGACAGCAAAGATGGAACTGGAGAGCATTATGCTAAGTGAAATAAGCCAGGTTGTGAAAGACAAATACCATATGATCGCACCTGTAAGTGGAACCTAATCAAAAAAACAAATAAGTGAGCAAAAAAGAACCAGAGACATGGAAATAAAGAACAAACTGATGGTGACCAGAGGGGAAGGGGGATGGGATTAATGGGGAAAAGAAGGAGAAGGGTCATCAAAGAACATGTATAAAGGACCCATGGACAAAGACAACAGTGGGGTGAGGGGTGATTGAATATGGGAAGTGGGGGATGGTAGGGCAGGGGGAGAGTAATGGGGGGAAAATGGGGACAACTGTAACTGAACAACAATAAAAAATACATTTAAATGTATTTTTGGCCTATAACATGGAGAAAAGAAATATATTTGCCAATAAAAGCATACACACACACACAAAGATGGGTGGAAACAAAGCTGTACTGGGCTCAGGAAATAAATCCAGAGTAACTAAAATCTCCCAGAAGAATTTAAGAAAATCAGAAGTCATAAATAAGAAGGTTAACATAATAAATTCTATCAATATGCAGAAAATATGGAGACTTATTTATTAGCTATAGTTGCATCACAAAAGTTTTAAGTAGTCTAAGAAAAAATGTATTTATTTTTAATATTTACTGAATATAAGTTCATGGATAAGCATTTGGATACTTCCTGTGTTCAGAAATTACTATGGGACAAAAGGATTAAAGCAGAGAATCCCAAAGAAATTGAGCACATGGTTTCTGTTGGTATGAGTCAGGGTTCTTCAGATAAACAGAACCAATAGGATATGCATATATAGAGTAAGATTTATTTTAAGGAATTGACTCACATGATTAGGAAGGCTAGCAAGTCCAAAGTCTGCAGGGGGAACTGGCAGGCTGGAGACACAGAAAAGGGCCAGTGCTGTGGTTCAAATCCAAAGGTCATCAGGCTGAAGACCTAGGAAAGAGTCAATATTGCCATTCAAGTTCAATTACCTCTTGCTCAGGGGAAGTCAAGCTTTTGTTCTAGTCAGGTCTTCAACTGACTGGGTGAGACCCACCCACATTATGAAGGGTCTCTGCTTTACTCACAGTCCACTGATTAAAATGCTAGTCTCATACAAACATCCAGAATGATGTTTGATCACATATTAGGGCGCTGTGTCCCAGACAATTACACATAAAATTACCCATATACTATCTTTCTTGTAATTTTTTTTCTAGTTACAACTGATTAATATTATTTTATATTAGTTTCAGGTGTATAGCATAATAGTTAGACATTTATAAAATTGACAGTGTGATCCCCTGGTAAGTCTAGTACCCCCTGGTCCATACAAAGTTTTCACAATATCAGTATATGAAGAGAAAAGGTTGGAGTCACACACAAAGTAATGGAAAGAAGTGAATAAGAGCAAGTTGTAGATTCAGAAGACTTGAACTCAAATCCCGCTCCAACCCCTTGGTAAGTGGGTAGAAACTTTGGGGAAGGATGCTACAGATCTTCAAATTAGGCCAACCTGGAAATAAAGTGAGCTTTTACTTTTCCAGTGAGAGGACACCTAAAAAAATTTTTTTGTCAACTTAAATATATAAACAAAAAAGATTTAAATGTGAGATAATAACTTGTGTTTACACATTTAGTTCCATGTACCTACTTAAAATTCTATTACGTGTGAAAAACCATATTAGTTTAGAAGCATTACTGTTTTTCAGTCTCGTACTCCGTGAAACACTTGGACTCACGCTTTTCCCAGGCATCTTTCACGTCCCTGCCCTTGTCGTGACTTCGGCTGCTGTCTGGGTGGGGGCACGGTGTTTGGAAGTCTGTCTTCACATTAATCTAAACTGTGTGAGAATTCAAACTTCTGAATCTGTGTTTGATGCTGTCACTGGAGATTTTATCCCGCTCCATAAAAGTGTATACTTGCATAACATTAAGTAGTTGATTTTTAAACTCATTAGGTAAACAGTCATATGTTTACAAACTGACCTCTAGAGTGATTTAAAAAGACCTGAGTCTTAAACTTTATTACTTGTCCTCCCAACCCTACAGTAATTAATAAATCTAGGTTAAGATTATTTGTCTCTTTTTTCTTAAATGAATAAATTCTACCAGATTACTTTCATGAGTTCCCAAAACTAGAAATCAATTATCATTTAGGTAAATATGTCTTTCTTGTACTATTCTGATGTTCAAAATCAGTAACTAAAGCAATGTCCTATTTATAATATGGGAAGACTTCTATAGAATTGAATGTGAAGCAAATTTTTTCTGATAATTTTGGGAAAATATGTATTTGGACATATCATGAGATTTATTTTTATGGGGATAATGAATGGCAGTAATTACCCCATCGGGTTGTAATGAAGATTAAATGAGATAATTTAAGTAAATTCATTGGTATAATGCCAATACATGGTAAAAGCTTTAAAAGGTTTATTCATACTAGTACTACCACCACCACTACTAGTACAAATAATGATAAAGATAAGAAATATAACAGTATGTTATAGATGTCAGCTTCTTGCCTGATAGTAACTGAAAAACAAGATAAAATGGGCTTGGAATTCCTTTCTTCTTTCTCCAATTGTGAATTAGATGCCAGGCTCCTTTTGAGTCTGAAACCTTCCTCAAAGCTGTCAGAAGATTTCAGTGGGGTGCCTAATACGTGACAAAAGTGGCCACTAGTTACTGTGACATCCTTCTCCTCGTACCCCTTTAGGGACACTAAAAAAACAGGGTAGTCCTTCCTTATCTTGCCATATCCAGGCAGCTGTATCTCCCAGGTAACAGCTGCTGTTTGTAGGCAGTGTAGACCTCTTACAGGGTCCAAGGTCAGAATCCTGAGTCTGATTAGTTACCACAGAACTGCCTCCTTCAGAAAGGGTGTAGATTTCTCTCTTTCAATCAGTTTCGCCCTTTAGGCAAAATTAAACTAGAGAAAAACAACTTCAGTAACTTTTGTTAAAACTTCTTAAAACACCCAGAGAAAAATCAGCCCTTAAAATTCCTGGGTAATAACAACAGTGGTGGAGCCCTCATTTCAGCGCCCCTGCAGTGTGTGTTTCCAGGGAGGGGGCACTAGCTGTGTCTCCCTGCTGATCTCCCTGTTTTCATCCCGAAACTATGGCAGACTGGCCAATTACAAGCGTAACAGCAAACTTGGAATTTTCCCCATAACTTATCTTCCTCATCCCATAAATTTAAGGATCAGTCTCAGAACAACTCATGTTGTGGTGCGAGTTAAGTCAGTGTGATTATTAGGGTGAATCGGGGGAAGCTGACAGTGTGATTTCTTGTCACATTAAAGGGAGGACTACCCTTAAGGTTCACAGAATGAAGGGCACTTTAAGGCAATTTGGCTCAAGTTGGGAGAACATTTCACTATGAGAATGGATTTTTGTTTGACAAGGACAACAGGCAGACAGATGTGTATCAAATATCATCTGTAGAATATGAAAATTAATTTTTCACAACCGGTGATATAAATATAGTAATGTTTCTCATTTTAAAGTGCCATTTGCATCAACCAGAAGTGTGCTATGTTAGGGAGAAAATTCACAGTCTATAAATAGTACTGTCCTGGAGTCATCCTCTGTAGACAGAGGGACAAGTGTGGTGGGAATTCCTTTCCATGAATATGAGCTTAAATTCAGCTGTCCACACAACATTTCTATTCGGTTGGCTTGAAAGCACATTTTACTCACAATCTTCTCTCCCAAACTTTGTCTTCTTCCTGTATTTCCTCTTTGTACATGGCACCATCATCCATTTAATTAAACAGAGCATAAACCTAGAAATCATCCTAGACACCTGCTTCTCTCTCACCCCTTATTTAATCCATCTCACCCATTGTAACTGATCACTTTTCTTCCTCTCCACTGATACCATCCTAATCCATCACCATCAGAAGTCACCTGTCTTACCCCCATCTTGTGTTTTAAATGGACCTGGGAGTGGTTTTAATCAGGTATGGCAAGTCCTGCACATGTGAAATGACTGTCATTGTCACCAGAAGGGGACCAAGCCCAGAGCAGGTATGCTTCAGCTGGCCTGTAGGGTGTAGGTTCTTGACTTTGTGCCAGAAAGTTTTTACAACATGAGGCCAGGTGATGTGGAAAGTATGTTTACTAAAGCTGAGGACAGTGAAACAAAGGAAGGGCTTAGGATAGAAGAAGCAACAGGAGAGAACCTCGGTGGGGCTGCTTTGTTTCTCTAGAAAAGTTATAGGAAAGAAGTGAGCCACACGGGGCTGTGTGGACCCACTGAGATGTAAAAGTCACAGTGATGGGAGTGAGCCAAGGTGGGGCTGCTGTTAGTTCACAGAAGAGTCAGGGAAGGGGCCTTGGAGACAGGTCCATGGGGTTGGCCCAGGATGAGCTACCACTGCCTGCTGCTTTCCTAGTTGCAGGTCTCGTGGGGACCCTTAGACTTGAGGAGAAAAATAGTTCATGCCCAGGAAAAAAAGAGTAAGAAAGGTGTGAGTGTGCTCTAGAGAGAGGTCTTGCTGGTATCCTTTGGGTTGAGGGTTTTTATCTGTCTTCTGCAGGCAGGAATTTTAGGGGAGGTCCCAGGGAAGGGGAGGGTCTCAGAATATTCATCAGTTTTCCAGGTGTGTTTTTAATATGTTGATGTATGCAAATGAGCACATGGAGGGACCAGGGTCATTTTCTGCTCAGCTTTATCTCTCTCTTGGGTCTGTTTGGCTCTGATGGGGCCTTTTGTTATTTATTCCCCTGACTTTATCCATCCTTGGGTTTGGCTGGCACTAGCTGGGTCTCTGTTCCCTACCTCCGTGACCAGAGTCATCTAAGCTATTCTCTCTCTGGTTAGGGAAGAGAGGTGTAAACTGTTTGCTCTCAAGTGTCCTTGGTTAGGGAAGGTAAGATCTTATGTTTACCACCTGGCTGTAAGTTGCTCAAAGTGTTTGGCCCCATTTGTTCAACCATCTGTCTCAGTTTCCCTTTTCCCGTTTGTCAAAAATTCTCCTAACATCTAACTGTCCTGCCTCATCATGAAGGAAGAAGTCACAGATCTCTAGAAACAGGAGGCCTGGCAGGCCACTCGGGGGGCCCACATGAGGGAACACCAGGATTGGTTCAGAGGCAGAGAGAGCGAGGGGAAGATATAGTCAAGAGCCTTTATTGTGGTGTTCCTGGGAAGGAATGGGCAAGGCAGGGTAAGCAGACTTGGACTGGCTAGTCTGAGTAATTTCAGTGATCTCTGGGCCCTGGGGGCTGTCCCTAGCTGTTTTGTACCTAGCTGTGAGGTGACTGGGGCAGATGGATAGTGGCCTGGACAGAGGAGGTGGTTGGGGATTTGGGCCTAGGATTGGTTGGGTACACGTGAAAGAAGCACTTGTAATGGGTCCTTTACTATCTTGACAAGTCAGGGCGCCCAGCCCTGGGAGAGGCAGTCTCCCCAGAGTCAGCGAGTCCCCAGGTGTCAAAACATCAGAAATGCGTGGTTAATGCGCCTTATACCAGGTCACCCCAACTAGAATAAGATCCTTAAAGAATATATATGATGTGTCATAGAATTGTATGCTCGAAACCTGTATAACCTTGTTAACCATTGTCACCCCAATAAGGTTGATTTTTTAAAAAAAGGAACTCCAAAAATACAACTGTGAAAACATTACTCCTCAGTTCCAAATCCATTCTTAGCTTCCCATTGCTGTCCTAGAAGGCCCTGAATTATCTGGTCCCTTCCTACCCACTGAGCCCACCTCATCTTGCCTTCTTCTTTTTAAGAACCCAGACATACAAACACTTCCAGATCTTCAAAGGGGCATGTTACCTCCCTGGACCTTTACGTCTACAGTTGTCTCTGAGTGGAACATTCTTCCCCACTTCCTCTTCCCTGGGTTGGTACCTAACCACTCCGGAGATACCAGCATAAGCATCACTTCCTCAGTAAAGCCTTTCCCTCCATCACCAGATGGGGTCATGTTCCCTGTTTCAAACTCCCGTAGCATTTCAGGATCCTCCTTCAGTGTACTTATCAGTTTATGATTACGTGCTTATTTGTGAGGTTAATTTCTGCTGCCCCAGATCTGTGAAGGCAGGACTGTGTCCATTTAACTCACATTATGTTCCTAATTCCTAGCAGGGTGCCTCAGTAAATAGGGAAGCCTTCAATAAATGTACGTTGAATGAGTGAACTAATGCCAGTCCTGGTATAGGATATAGACAATATTTTCAACTAAAAGACTGAGTTGGAGAAACAGGAAGGATTTTCCTGAAACTGCTTTTGAAAAAACACTCAGGGCTGACACATAATTACTCTGAGTGACACGTTATGGGAAGTGATGGGAGCCATACCAAACTGTTTCTACCGGGCATTGCATGTCATGGCAATAAGGCTGTGACATGATTTGGAGCACGAAGGAAATAGATTATGAAAAATCATAAGTATATGGACTTCCCCACCCCACCCCTTTCATGAGGATCATCTGAAAGCTTCTCTTAGGCCAATGGCATGTTTTTGGCTGACTCTTTAGGAAAGATGAGAAAAGGTAATCTATAGTAAGATCCTTTTAGATTGTATATAGAAAGGGAAACTTTGACTGGCTTTTCTTTTTATCACTCTTTAGAAAAATTTAATTATAAAAACATGACACAATATTAATTATTCCTTAGATGTTTATTATGAGGAAAGACTCCTAAAAAAACAAGCATCTATGCAGTGGATTAGCTAAAATTAGACAAGCTCTGGAGGAGTCTGGCAAGAAGAGTGCTTGGATTTCAAATTTCAAAAACGACAGAGGATATCAAGTGAGCAGCCCACTGTAGCCTAGCTAAAGTATCTCAGAACAGAGCAGACAATCCCCTGGCTCTACCTTCCTAACAGATGTCAAACCTTTTCTGTTTATATCATTTCTGAAGGCACAGTGGATTTTTTAAAACCTTTTTTGTAGTGTGACTCTCCACTTCCCCACTTCTCCACCTCGTCTCTAGAGCTTGTTGTCTCGTTACACAGAGGAAGCAATACAAAAAGCAGAAACCTGACCTAATAAACCAGATCAGATGTTGCAGCTGGATGGTTATAATGTTGCCGTGTATGTTTGATCAGCAGAATACTTTTGATTTGTCCTGCAAAGGGTTTAAAGTTTCATGAATAATTTGTAACACTTAAAATGAAAGCACTGCACATTAGTATCCATGTCTTCAATTGAAAACTGGGACGGGCTGGGAGTCCTGAGCCTATGCTCCCACGTGGTCCCATTGCTCTTGCTGAGAGGAGCCCTCATAAAAGGCTCGAGCGTCAGAGTCCCTATGTGGCCCTTGTCACATTGTTACATTGTCTGCCTGCTCCTGCAGGCATTTGACTTTGTGATCTTACAATGTATGATAGAAACAATCACATTAGTTCTCCACTTGCTCTGACCGTAAGGAAGTCTTGCGCAGAGAGAGCCACATAAAGAGCCGCTCTCTGAAACCTGCAGGACCGGAACAGTGTGCGGTGACTGGAGTGTGATGACAGTTCGTGGTCACCTCTGTGCGAGGCTTTAAATATAGAATTCCCGTTGTCCTTGTTCTCGTAAAGATGTAAAAACTTATACCACACAAAATCCTCAGGTGTTTCTCTTCATTTTTGTGGCAACAGAAGAAACGTTACTGGGCTCCTTGATCCCTAAGATGTAAAGGTGGTATAAAATAGCTGTTTATAAATGTCACTGGGCCATTAATTTATTTCTTGAATACCTGAAACACCTAGCATGTGAGTACTCTAATGTTGTTTTCAGAAAAATTACAAATGGGCATGATGCTTGCCTGGAAGCTAGATTGTGACTACTTGCTTTATATTTTACTTTTACTTCACTTTCAAAATAGCTGGCATAAAATTAGAATAATTAGGTAATGTAGGAGAACAAAAAACTGGATCAATATGGGTCAGGAAAAAATATATAATTATATAAATCAAGAAATATCATATTTGCTGCTTGTATTCAATGGGCTGAAGCATTTCTATGTTAATGTGCCCAGACTGTTCTTATTATTTATATAGTGATGAAAACTTGAAATTCACACAATAGGAAATTAGGTTATTTTCCACTGTATCTTTAGCACAGAGAATAGAAACTAGCAAATAGTAGGCACTCAATAAAGTAGACAAATAAATTAAAAATGACTTTTAATTTATGAAATAATTTTTACTATTGAGAATAAATTAGAAGTGACTATTGTTAGTTATCTTGCATGTCGACCAGCATGGCTGACTTGGCCTACTTTTATAACTTATTTGCTCGGGTGTCCACTACAGACTTGGATTTCTGTTCAAAAACAGAACAAAGACTTCTGGTTTCTGTTTTTATATGGAAGGAACTTGGAAGTCAGTGCTCCATTCTCACAACAAGTAAAAAAGCAGATTGAGTTAACAGACTGAAAAATCAACAATTCTTCTAGGACCCATAAAAAGAGAGAGTGCATAGGCAAAGGGCTGTCCCCAAGGTTGGAGAGACAGGTGAATACAGGGGGACATGGCTTACAGGGGGCAGAGACTCGAGTAGAAACTGCCACAGGAACCAGTGCAAAACCTGAACTGTAATTGTTAGATATTAATCCACCTGTATCAGTAATCACTGTGTACATCGGTGGTCTAAAGGCACCAATTAAAAGACAGCGATTGTCAGAGTATATAAAAAATGTAACTGTACATTGTCTACAAGAAAATGCCTTTACATATAAAGACACATAGATATTGAAAGTGAAAGGATGGAGAAAAATATGTCGTGCTAAAATTAATCAAAAGGAAACAAGAGCCCTGACTGGTGTGGCTCAGTGGGTTGAGTGCCATCCTCCAAAGTGAATGGTTGCTGGTTCGATTCCCTGTCAGGGCACATGCCTGGGTTGTGGGCCAAGTCCCCATTTAGGTGTGTGCGAGAGGCAACTACACATTGGTGTTTCTCTTCCTCTCTTTCTCCCTCCATTTCTCAAAAATGAATGAATAAAATCTTTTTTAAAAAAGGAAGCAAGAGTAGCTATATTAATTTCAAACATCAGACTTCAAATAAAGGAAAGTATCAGGGATGAAGGGGTTAATTCTCTAAGACAACATAACAGTCCTTACCATGTATGTACCTAATAACAGTGCCAAATTATGTGAGGAAAAATACTCATAAAACTGCAAAGAGAAATAGATGAATTTATGATCATTTTGGAGATAGTAGTAGTTCTTGTCAGAAATGGGCAGATGCAGCAGGCAGAAAATCAGTAAGGATATAGTTCAACTTAATGATACCCTCAATCAACTGGATATAATTGACGTTTATACTTCATCAGATAATAACAGAATACATGTTATTGTCAAGCTCACATGGAACATTCACCAAGCTAGACCACATTCTGGGAGATAAAATACACCATAACAAATCTAAAAGAATAGAAATTATACAGTGTCTGCTTTCAGATCACAATGGAATTAACCTAGAAACTAATAATGTAAAGATAAATAAAAAACCTCAAAATAAACTGAAGATTAAACAGCACACTTCTAAATAACACAGGGGCCAAGGGAGAAATCTCAAAAGAAATTTCAAAATATATTAGGCTAAATGAAATGAAAACAAAACTTATCAAAATCTGTTGTATGCAGCAAAAGCAGTGGTCAGAGGAAAATTACTAGTAGTGCATGTGTATACTAGAAAAGAGGAAAGATCTAAAATAAATCATCTAAGTTTTAATCTTAGGAACCTAGAAAAAAGAGCAAATTAAATCCAAAGTAAGAAGAAGAAAAGACAGAATAAGAACCAGAAGAGAAACCAATGAAATTGAGAACAGGAAATCAATAAAGAAAATCAATGAAAAGAAAGATCAATGAAATTACATGCCTTTAGCCAGGCAGATGAGAGAGAGAGAGAGAGAGAGAGAGGAGAGAGAAAGAGAGAACGTAAATTAGCAATATCAGAAATGAAAGACATCACTACAGAGCCCATGGACATTAAAAGAGTAATAAATAAATAGTATGAACCTGCCCACAAACTTGACAATCTAGATGAAATGAGGCAGTTCTTTGAAAGACATGATCTGTCAACACTCACACAAACAATAGATAGTCTTCATAGGCCCGTGTCTATGAAACTAATGAAATAAATAATTAGCAACCTTCCAAAACAGAAAGCACCAGCCCAGATGGATTTGTTTTCTTATAGTTGTTTTCAAAGTTCCTTATGTAACACTCTTTATGGGATGTGGATTTTTTTGCAAATATTTTCTCCCAATCTACATCTTCTCTCTGATTCTCTGACATGGTCTTTCGTGGACCAAAAGGTTTTAATTTTAACGAAGTCCAGCTTATCAGTTATTTGGTTCATAGATCATGCCTTCAGTGTTGTATCCAAAAAGTCATCACCACACCCAAGGTCATCTGGGTTTTCTCCTACATTATCTTCTATAATTCATTTTGAGTTGTTTTTGTGAAGAGCATAAAGACGTGTCTAGATTTATCTATTTATGTTGCATGTGGATGTCCAGTTGTTCCAGCATTATTTGTTAAAAAGACTATCTTTTCTCCATTGTATTGTCTTGATTCTTTGTCAAAGATCAGTTGACTGTATGCATGTGGGTCTATTCCTGGGCTCTCCTGTTTCATTGATCTATTTGTTCTTTTGTCACTACCACAGTGTCTTGATTTCTGTGGCTGTGTAGTAATTCTTGAAGCAGGATAGTGTCAATGTCAAGAGAAGTAGAGGCAAGATGCAAACTGGGAGAACATAGTTGCAAAAGAGACACCGGCTAAAGGATTGTTATCAAAAACATGCAAAGAACTCTTAAAACTCAACTATAAGAAAACAAACAACCCAACTAAGAAATAAGCCAGAGACCTTAACAGATGCCTCACCAAGAAGATATACAGATAGAAAATAAGTATATGAAAATATGTTCCACATCAGGAAAGTGCAAATTTAAAGCAACAATAAAATACTACTGCACATCTATTAGAATCATCAATTTTGAACACTGACAATACCAAATGGTGGCCAAGATGTGGAGCAACGAGAACTCTTATTCATTGCTAGTGGGAATGCAAAATGGTACAGCCACTTTGGAAGACATTTTGGTGGGTCCTAACAAAACTAAACGTACTCTTACTCTGTGATCCAGCAACCATGCTCCTTGCCATTTACCTAAAGGAGTTGAACACTTATGTCCACACAAAAGCTGTATGCGAATATTTACAGCAGCTTTGTTCATAATTGCCAAAACTTGGAAGAAGGCAAGATGTTCCTCAAGAGGTGAATGAATAAATAAACAGTGGTACATCCACACAATGGTGTATTGTTCTTATACTAAAAGGAAATGAGGTATCAAGCCAGGAAAGACATGGAGGAACCTTAAATGCATATTACTAAGTGAAATAATCCAATCTTAAAATGCTGCATTCTGTATGATTCCAAATATAGGACATTCTGGGAAAGGCAAATCTATGGAGACATTAAAAGATCAGAGGTTGCCAAGGACTGGGTTGTGGAGCGATATGAAGAGGAGAACAGAGAATTTTTATGGCAGTGAAAATAGGCTGTATGATACTATAATTGTGGATACATGTCATTATATACTTATTAAAACCATAGATTATGCAACACCAAAAGTAAAACCTAAAGTAAGCTATGGACTTTGGATGATTGGTACGTCAGTATAGGGTCATCAATTGTAATAAATGTACCACTCCGGTGTGGCACATTGATAATGTGGGATGCTATGCATGTGTGTGGACAGGGGGTATATGGGAAATCTCTACCTTTTTCTCAATTTTGCTGTTAATTTAAAACTGCTCTAGGCCCTGGCTGGTGTAGCTCAGTGGATTGAGTGCTGGTCTGCAAACCAAAGGGTCATGGGTTCGATTCCCAGTCAGGGCACATGCCTGGGTTGTGGGTCAGGTTCCCCAGTGAGGGGCTCACATGAGGCAACCACACATTGATGTTCTCTCCCTCTGTTGCTCCCTCCCTCCCCCTCTGTCTAAAATCAAATAAATAAAATATTTTTAAAAACAGTTCTAAAAACTAAACACTTTTTAAAACAATTAACAACAAAAAAGTGAAAAGATCTGATTGGCTCAGATTTCTCTGTGGATGTCTCTTTCTTTAGGTCAAATCTTCACTTCTTACCCAATCAGCTGTGGTGGGAAGAGTAATGAGCCCACTGCTCATTCAGCAGCAGTTACCGGTAAAGAAGGATATAATAGTGTCTTAGTCTGTTCAGGCCACTGTAACAAAATACTGGAGATGGGGGAACTTTATTTCTCATAGTTCCAGAGGCTGGGGCCAGCATGGTTGGATTAGGGTCCTCTTCTTGGTTGCAGACTACTTGTTGAATCCTCACATGGCAAAGAGGGGAGGGAGCTCTCTTAAAAGAGCATTAATCCCATTCATGAAGGCTCTGCTTCATGACCTAAACATCTCCCAAAGGCCCCACCTCCTAATACCGTTATCTCCTTGGGGGCTAGTTTTGAACATATGAATTTTGGGGGGACACAAACATTCAGACCCTAGCAAATGGTTTAGGTTGAAGTTTGAGCAAGGTGACCACTCTGAGTCTAGCTGCAGCTAAAGGACGTGTGCCCCTCCAAGAATATCACTGATGGAGAACACCATTAATCTAGCCCTGTGTGGGGCTTGAGGGGCAATGGCGGTTCAGGTACCCAACTGTCAAAGTTTGAAGGAGGCTTCGGTGCACTAGCGGCAGATGGAGCTGTAGTATTCAACTGTAGTGATGAATACTGGTAGCATTGTGGCAAATCAGAACATCAGTGCCCAGGCGAGATAAGAATCATTTTGGATGGAGAACGGCCCCTCTGCTGTAGCAAAGTAAATGGTGACTGAGAGGATGCAAATTTGAAGATCGGCAATTCAGAGGCTCATATTCTGAGTTAAAGTGCTATTGAAAGTGTGATCTGTGAGCCTGATGGAAATGCATGTCCTCAGACCTAAAGCTGGACCTAATGAGTCAGAATCTCTGGTGATGAGGTCCTGATTTGCCTGGTCATTTGGGTGCATGCTGAAGTTTGAGAAGCACAGTCTTTCCTACCTAACTGGAGACCACGTGGGAGGTTGGGGACGGAATGAGTCTGGGAGGGGTATGAGTGGGTTAGTTCAGGGGTTCAAAGAGATGAAGATTTTTGGTACAAATGGCAATATAAAAGTGGCATCCCAGGATTTGTAAGGGGAAGGTGATTTACTCTTGAGAAGACATTGATGTACATAGGCTAAGCTTCTGGAAATTGAGAAACTTCTGGAAAGATACCTCTTTCCTTATACATCTGGACAATTTGTGTTGACTTATAAGGTCAGAGACAATGATGTCCTCCAGTCATGCTCATTTATGTGTGAATCAAGGACGTGACTGCAGACTCATAACTACCTAGACACAGACCCCGTAAATACCACCCTTCTCAGCTAGTGCGCTGCGGGGGCCGGGCAGGTGTGCCCGCTGCAGCAAACGCTCCAGATTCCTCTGCAGCGCGGATTCTTATGGGAGGTGTAGGAATTCAGGCTGCATTTCATTTTAGAGGGGAGGATTATCATGGAGACCATTCTGCTTTTCTCTGAGGACCTGAGAATATGTAGATAAGGAATTGTTTCACACCCATAGTGGATTTAAAAAGAATCTGTAGAATGTGCTGTTGTCTCTGAACCAGTCTGGGTACTTTACTTTCAGTGCAAGCTACCTGACAATTTTTTAAAAGCTGCTGGTTCTGCTATTCTGTTCTTGTATTTCCTTATCTACCTTACTCCTAAAACAAATACAAAGAAAACCCCCAAAAACAAAATGCCAATACTGTCCACCCTTACTACCATGGGAATAGGCAAAATGCCCCAGACTTCCTACTTTGTATGCTTACATGAAGGTCAAACTGAATCAGAGCTTTGCCATTTCTACCAGCTACAATTATTATAAATATCTTCATCAGTTCTTTAATAACATTCTATACTGGCTTGGCTAATAAAACCGATGGACTTTGACATGTAATATTCACAGACGCTAACAAAACTGTTATGATAGCCATGGCTATGATAAATTATTACTGGAGAAGCATGTTTGGGAGGTGCTCTTATTAAATAGTGTACTGTAAGTGCAGTCCAGATCTGTCTGCAGCATGGCTTCAGAAAATATTGATTTTAAATTAAATATGACATTTAATCTCTTCTTTCAAAACAGAAGACCATATGGAAACAAAGAGGAAGACAGAGGTTAGACTTTTGAAAAGAAATGAAAACAGATGTGACAGTGGCTCATCCATAAAACTGGTTGATATTTAAAAGGTGACTCATTCATGAATTAGTGAATTTAGATGGCATGGCTTTTAGAAAATTTGCCTATAAATGTACCTTTTTAATTTTTGTGACCGATCTTAGCTGATGAGACAGGTTATGGAGAAAACCAACTTGCGTTTATCATTTGTCACTTGTGTCTCGCCGTTCTTAGCAATGCTGTGCGTGAGAGGACATAGAATTCCATTATTTTCTCTCCAGCATCAAGCTGATGAAATCTCAGGCCAGCCACAGATGTGGCTGATGACTGGTTCCAGCGGGTCACGGTTACCTCCTCAAATCTATTTGACAGGAACCTTAAATAATAAGTTAGTTTACACAAATGGGATCTCCAAGAACCATATGAAACATTTTCATTCTTTTAGTCAGACAGACCTGCCCAACAACTTGCCTTTAGAAATAATAGCTACTCTTTCAAGCCCTAATGTTGGGTCGAGTGGCATTTATTAATAGTTTGATATTTTATGGAAGTTATTTGCAACATATTAGAGATTGCCTGACCCTGATTATCATGGATTTGGCTGGAATCTTTTGCGTCAGACTGAGGGCAGTGGAGCTAGCCATTTTCTTTTCCCGATAGAAGGCAGGGAGTATGAATCAGGGAGCTATGCTACCAATCTCTAATGATCAGTCCATCGGCACCTACCCAAGAAATCTACCCGTTTTATGGCCATGTTGGTTGTATTTAATTAAATTTGACAAAAACAAACAAACAAACATGAATCTATACTAAGGGCAAAGCACTGTGCAGAAATCAAATATAAAATACAGGGTCTGGCAGAAGTAACACCATTGAGTAAGGTTGGTAGGGTATGTGTCTTGCATGAGATGGGCAGCAATTTGAACATTTCACCTAAAATGTCATACATTGAGTATGATGTTGTCATGTTACAGAATTACACGCTTATGATTTTGTAATAAAAGATTTTAATGTAATAAAAAATGGGCATCATTTGTGCTAGACCCTAATACAAATAATGACAAGTTGTTTTAAGGTCTTCATTGTTTCCAAAGTACTGGCACATTCATTATTGCACTTGATCTTCTCAACAATGCTTGCCCCTTACAGCTGAGGCAACTGAGGCCTGGAGGGGTGGAGTGACCTGCAGTGGTCATTAGTGACTGGTCTTTGGTGCCAGAACATGGACTCAAACTCACCCTGCACCACCCACCCCTCCTGATCAGTGTTCTCATCATCACTCTTGCCTCTGCCCAACTTGCAACACGGCAATCGATTTGTTGCCATCCGCTCTTTATTGATGAACACGAGGTGGGGGAAAACATCACTGTACACAGGATTTGCCGCTTGCTGAGCCACTCTTCACTCTGAACATGAGAGATGCTGCTTGCCAGGTGAACCTGACCCAGAAGGCAAGAGGTTTATGGCATTAACAGGTGCACATCAAGTTGTCATCAATCATTGTAACAGCGCCCCTCTCATTCTTTTTAAACTTGCTCCATAGAGTGATGCCTTTGTTAAGACTTGATCTTGGATGGAAGTAAAAGAATGCTTCTCTCCTGAAGAGCATGTATCCTTTATCAAATGTATTTTAGGGCAAGACAAAACCTACCCCTTCCTTGACTTTGTGTGAAATCCTCTCCCTAGAGCAGACTGGAGATTCTCACCCAATTCCATCAAATGTCAGCATTTGGCTTCTAATTAACATTTAGCCACAAACCTAGGAGAACTCCATGAAACTCTCTCTTTTTTTTTTTTTTAACTCTCTTATCTAATCCATCAGTAAGTCTAATCCATCAGTAAGTCCTCATGGCTCTATGTCCAAAATCTGTCCCCTCTATCCAATCTTGTCTCTTTCTCTCCACTGCTCCCCCTGAGTCCAACCTGCCAATACTTCAGCCTGCCCTTCCCTGCAGGATCCATGGCTCTAAGGACCCCACTTCCTTTACTCTTGTCCCTGTTACTCTCCAGCCCCCACAACGTGACCAGAGAAATGCTTTTCAAATGTGAAATCCCCTCCCTGTTTAAAGTCTTTCACTGACTTCCCATCAATTAAACAAAAACCTGAATTCCTCACCTGGGTCCACAGCTCTGTCAGCCCTCAAGGCCTCAGCTCCTCCCCTTGTACATGCTGGTCCAGCCACACGCACTCACTGTCAGAGCGTGCCCACGCCCCTCCCCCTCTGTGGTGGGCTGAAAATCGCCCCTCCCCCCAGTGTATCCATGTCTAATCCCTGGAACCTGTGGATGTTACCTTGTCGGGGTGGGGAAGAGAAGTGTGATTTTTTTTTCAGATAAGATTAGACTAGGTGTTGTGAGATAGGGAGCTCAATTATCTTGGGAAATGGGCCCTAAATGCCACCACAAGTGTCCTTCTAAGAGCCAGGCAGAAGGAGATCATTCAGACACACACGCAGGAGGTTTGAAGGTGCTGGCCTTGAAGATTGGAATGATTCAGGCAAAAGCCAAGAAATAATGGTAGTAGCCCTGTGAGCACCTGGTTTTCAGAACTCTGGCCTCTAGAACTGTGAGGGAATGAGTGTCTGTTGTTTGAAAGCACCAAGTCTGTGGCAGCTTGTGACGGCAGCCATTGGAAATTAGTGCACCGTGAGGTTTTTATGGTTTCTTCTGCTTGTAGCTTGTTTCTATGAGACCTTTTAATATCTGCCTCTCTCTTGTTCCTTGAGACTCATTTGCAATGTCATCTTCTCCAGAAGGACTTCCCTGACCATTGGAACTAAGGTAGCCAAGGTCCCCCGCCAGACATTCTTTATCACGTCATCTGTTTTATTTTCTTCATCATTAAAAGTTTACATTTTTTTCTTTGACTTGCTTATTATCTTATTCTAGCATATAGGACAGTGTCTGGCATGTAGCATAGGTTTACTAAATATTTGCTAAAGGAAGCTATAAAGGAAGGAAAGAATACTACTAATTGCCTGGTGATAAAGAATTTAACAAACAGCTGGACTCTTGAAAGACCTTTAGCTCCTATGGTGAATATCTTTTATAGATAGGGTTGCCGATGTACAGTCCTATAAATAAAATAGAGGACATTCAGTTAATATGAATTTCCGATAAACCTTAGTAACTTTTAGTGTAAGTATATCCCACAAAACAAACATGTCCCACCAAATGTTGCACAGGACATACTTACACTAAAAATTATTCATTATTCAAATTCAAAATTAAAATTAGCTGGGCATCATGTTTTGTTTTCACAAATCTGTCGATTCTAGAACACTACAGCTCTCTTTCATAAACCAAGATTATTGTCCTCTCTGGAGATGAGGGGCTAAACTAAAAAAAAAAAAAAAAATTCCTTTGAAAACCTTTTCTTATGTAATTATTTTTCAAAATCTTAGAACTATACACATACCAGTAAGTTTATCCTTCTCCCTTTGAAGGAAATCTAAAGAAGACGTGCTTATTGGCACATCACGCAGGAAGGACGGCCCCTGCGGTGCCAAGGCAAGCCCCGGTGGTTTCCCCGAGTGCCCGCCCTGACGCCAGAACTGGGCGGAGCTCCATCCTACACCGCGGCACTGTTCACTTATGTGAAGGCTGTATGAGTATCTAGGATACGTTTTCATTCCCTGTACAAAGTACTTTTGGAGGGTTTGTGATGAGATTTTGCGCATGCATCCTTTTGCTCACCCCCACCTCCTTATTCCCCCAGATCCTGGCTGATAAACAGACAAAAGGGGGATTGACAAAGGGGATGGAGTATCACTAGGGCTTTTGGGTCATGGCCAGCTTGGAGCCTGGGGCCTCGCGCACCCATCCCAACGGCAGATGCTGCCCTGCAGACCACATGCCCCGTGGGTCCTTGCTGAGACGGAGGATGGAGACCTGCGGCCCCCGCAGGGCAGGCCCTGATCACTGTGCTGACACACAGACCAGATGAGCTTCCCTGTGCAGTGAGGGCAAGAAGCCACGTGTCATGCAGCGGCTGTTAGCAGGCCAGGTCCACTCAGGGGAGAGTGTGGCCTAAGAAATGTCCAGTCTGAGCAGCCAGAACGCCTCCTATGGGGAAAGGAGTCGGGGGTTGAGAGGGAGAAGGGTGGACACTCCTTCTCTAGACTTTCTTGTAACAAAGTGCTTGTGGAGGTTCCCTGTTGGGGGCGGGGGCGCGGATCCAGGAAGGAATATTGAAAGAGGAACAGAAGTACTTCTCCCTAAAATGCTACTTCAGGGGAAGCGGGTATTTATAGGACCGGATTGTCAGTACTATTGATAGCTGTGAGCAACCTTTAAACCTGCTAACATGAGAGAGGCGCTGTGAGAACCAAATGTTCCCACTGGGCAGCAGAATTGTTTTGAATGCTCCATAAACCACGTTCCAATAGTTCTGTTTACCTTGACGTCCCTTGGAAATCTAAAAAATGTTGAAAGGCTGCCCATCAGTAAGGAAGAGAGGGTGCCAGCCATGCAGATGCCGAGCCCCAAACTCCATGCCTCAGTTTACCCACAGTCATACCATGGGGGCTCAATTCTCCTCAGTTCTTCTCAGTGAGTTCTCCCATTACAACCTAGAAAAACACTCTAGAGGGAGAAATTCAAGTTATGACTGAAATCGAAATCTGTCACAAGGGTTACATAGTTTTCATTTTAATACACAAACAAGATTCCCCTCAATCATCTCAGGGGAATGGGGAATAAAAGGGTCTTAATGAGGACCCACCTTCACTTTTCACAGATTTCCCTGGAACTTTGTTTTAAATATGATGACCACAGAGACAGTCTCTTTTCCATTCAGCATCAACTTAGAATAAGTTTTATAATTATTTTGTTTTCTAAAATGCATTAATTTCACATTTTAAAGAAGATACTGAGCCCTAGTGGTTACGAATAGAATTAAATGTATTTTTCAAAGACAAACTTCGAGAACTGAGCCTGAGATAAATTTACTCTTCTGGATTATTGTTTAATATTTCCAATAGGTAATTTTCCTAGCTCTATTCTGATGCCTTAAAAAAAAAAGTAAATCTAGTGGATGAGCCCATGCACTCAGATTATTTTATTTTTTAAAAAAGCCATGAGATCTGCCCTGGCCGGTGTGGCTCAGTGGATTGAGTTCCAGCCTGCAAACTGAAAGGTCACTGGTTCAGTTCCTGGTCCCGGCACATACCTGGGTTGTGGGCCAAGTCCCCAGTAGGGGGCATACAAGAGGCAACCAATTGTTTCTCTCACACATCAGCATTTCTCTCCCTCTCTTTTCTGCCTCCTTTCCCCTCTTCCTAAAAATAAATAAAATCTTTTTTAAAAAGCCATAAAACCCAGATCAAGTTGTATATAAGAAGCTTCTGAAGTTCAGCTGCACAATACTTTTTATCTCCACCCTCCGTCAGTTTCTGGCAATAAATGAGATTCCTTAAAGTTTTATACATTTGAACTTTTCCTTTTTTTTTGAAATAATTTTTAAATTTTTAAATTACACTTGACATATAATATTACACTAGTTTCAGGTATATGACATAGTGATTAGACATTTATATACCTTACAAGGTAATCACCTCAATAAGTCTAGTACCCACCTGATACCATATAGTTATTGCAATTTTATTGGCTATATTCCCTGTGCTGTACTTTACATTCCTATGACTCTTTTATAACTGGCAACCTGCACATTTTTTTCTTTTTTTAAAAATATTTTTATTGATTATGCTATTACAGTTTTCCCAATTTTTCCTCCTCTATCCCACCTCCGCCCTGCTCCCCCAACCCTCTAGCATTCGCCCCTCCTTAGTTCACGTCCATGGGTTCTTTGAGTCATATGTTTCCTATACCATTTTTATCTTTCCCTGTCTACCTTATGCCTACTAACCATGCTTCTTCTTCCCTGTACCTTTTCCCCCCCTATTCCTCCCTTCCCCCTGCCCACTGAAATCCCTCTGTGTGATGCCCATTTCTCTGATTCTGTTCCTGTTCTGCTTGTTTGCTTAGTTTTTGTTTTTGTTTTTTTCTTTTAGGTTCATTTGGTGATAGTTGTGAGTTTGTTGTCATTTTACTGTTCATATTTTTTATCTTCTTAGATAAGTCCCTTTAACATTTCATATAATAATGGCTTGGAGATGATGAACTCCTTTAACTTGGCTTTATCTGGGAAGCACTTTATCTGCCCTTCCATTCTAAATAAAAGCTTTGCTGGATAGAGCCATCTTGGATGTAGGTCCTTGACTTTCATGACTTCAAATACTTCTTGCCAGCCCCTTCTTGCCTGCAAGGTTTCTTTTGGGAAATCAGCTGATAGTCTAATGGGAACTCCTTTGTAAATAAGTCTCTCCTTTCCTTTTGCTTCTTTTAGGATTCTCTCTTTATCTTTAATCTTGAGTAACTTAATGATGATGTGCCTTGGTGTGTTCCTCCTTGGGCCCAACTTCTTTGGGACTCTCTGGGCTTCCTGGACATCCTAGAAGTCTATTTCCTTTGCCAGATTGGGGAAGTTCTCCTTCATTATTTGTTCAAATAAGTTTTCAGTTTCTTGGTCTTCCTCTTCTCCTTCTGGCACCCCTGTAATTTGGATATTGGAATGTTTCAGGTTGTCCCTGAGGTTTGTAAGAATGTCTTCACTTTTTCGAATTCTTGTTTCTTCATTTTGATAGATGTTTATTTCTTCCTTTTGTTCCAAATCATTGATTTGAGTCCTGGTTTCCTTCCTGTCACTGTTGGTTCCCTGCATATTTTGCCTTTTCATTTTGGGTTTCCTTCATTTGTTTTTTCATTTTTCGACCAAGCTCAATCAGATCTGTGAGCATTTTGATTACCAGGGCTTTAAATCCTCCATCAGAGAGGTTGGCGATCTCCTCTTTGCTTAGTTCTCTTTCTGAGGCTTTACTCAGTTCTTTCATTTGGGCCATATTTCTTTGTCTTGGCACAGCTGACAGGTATAAGGGGGCGAGCCCTTAGGTATTCACCCAGGCAGGGAACCCCTCCCTGCTGCACTGCCTGTGGGGAGGGGCCAGAGAGGGAAGGATGTGGTCCCCTGCTCATCTCTAGAGCACTTTTCAATCTTGTGTGAGACTGGGAGCTTCTCCTACCATAGCAACTCCAGCCACAACCCACAGCCACCTCTGAGTCCCGGTAAGTCAGCCCCTCCCTCGCAATCCACTAAGCTAGGCAGCCAGCGCTGCCCCCAAGGTCCTCTGCATCACCGAGTTTTTCTGAGTCAGCCCTCACGGTCTGCTGTCCTACTGGTCTGGTTGTTCTGGTTGTTGTTGTTTTTTTTTTTAATTCCTTTGTTGTCAGAGTTCCGTGCAGTTTGATTTTCTGGCGCTTTTGGTTGTTTATTGATTTCAGATTGGTTGTTATCCTCCTTTTGGTTGTTCGAGGAAGCAAAGGGTCTCTATCTATGCCTCCATCTTGGCCAGAACCTGAACATTTTCTATAATATGTAATCAGATAATTAAAATAATTAGTTGTGGAAAAGCAATCTTATATAATTAAACTTTAATTGTTCTTCCTAATGAAATATAATGCATGTTCACTGTAAAAATCTCAGATGGATAAAGTGAAAAATAGAAATTTCCCTTTCTTTCACTCCAATTCTGCATTGCACAGATCCTCATGGTTGACAGTCTGATATGTATCTGTTCAGATTTTGTTTCCCTATGAACACAGAAAGGTGTATGTAAATATATTTTACTTTATTATTTATCTCTAAAAGATAAGAACTTTTAAAAACCATTACCACACCCCAACTTTTCTAAATAAATAACCCTAAATAATATCAACTACCTACTGTTCAAATTTCCCCAATTTTATATAGTCATCTCCCAGTGTCTGAGGGGAATTGGTTCTAGGATCCCTCCAGGAAACCAGAATCTAAGGATGCTCACGTCCTTTGTGTAAAGTGGCATCATATGTGCATATAACCTATGCACACCCTCTTATACACTTTATATCATCTCAGATAGCTTATAACACCTGATGCAATGTAAGTGCCATGTAAGATGGTTGCTATACTGTGTTGTTTAGGGAATATGTCAAGAAAACAATTCCTATACGTTCATTCAGATTGCAACCACTGTAGACCTACCTGCATAGCAACAAAATAACTAATACTCTCAATCCCTGTGTGGTTGAAACCACAGATGTGGAACCTGCAATTATGGAAGGCCAACTGTATACTCACAGAGTTTCTATTTTTCTTCTTTATAAAAGCAGAACTTGACATGATACATAGAACTTGCAGAAAAACTTAAAGAAATATATTAGAACAAAGGATATTGTTGGGATCCGAAGAGACTCTTGAGCTTATGTTTTACGCCCCTCCTATTAATTTATAAAATACTAATCATCTAAGGCCAGGCTTTAGGTACACTGCCTCCATAAATGCATACATGACTCATAAAGTCAGACATCTCTTTATGTGCTTATTTCCTGTCCATACTGGGTGAAGCAAAAGTAGGTTTACAGTTGTAAGTGAAACATGAGTTTATCCTTGTATTATTCTTTATTAATTATTGTATTATTTTCTATACAAACAACTCTAAACTTACTTTTGTATCCCCCTCACCCCGCATAGCCTCTCATCAGTGAAATGTTTCTTCATGTCTTTTGCTCATTCTCTGATTTGATAGGTTTTGTCCCCTGTGGAATTTTGAGAGTTCTTCATATGTTAACATATAAGACTTTTGTCATGTGTGTGGTTTACAAATAGTTTTGTCCAGGTTCTTGCTTGTCTCTTCACTCTCTTAACAGACTCTTTCACATAGCAAAGTTTTTCAGTTTGATAAAGTCCAATTTATCTATTTGTTTCCTTGATGGGTCATGATTTTGGTATCAAGTGTAAAAAGTTATCACTAAACCTTAGGTCTCAGAGATTTCTCCTATGGTATCTTCTAAAAATTTTAGTTTGTTTTAAATATAAGTTCATGATTGATTTTGAGTTAATTTTTTCATTAGGTATGAGACTTAGGTTAAGGCTCATTTTTTTTTCTAAACACATCCAATGGACTATCTTCCCTTGAATTGCTTTTGCACCATCATCAAAAATCAGTTTGATGACCTTGTGTAGGATTATTTCTGGGTTCTCTATTCTGTTTCATGATATATGTATCTATTGATTAATACAAATTTTATGTAACATCTCTAAATATTTCCTACCATACAATGTAGTCACCTGTCCACTGTAGTTCATTACTGTGTTTAAACAGGATCTCTTATTTCCTGGGATAAGTTTTTTGTTCTGTCTGGCAATATAAAGAATTTTTAACATTATCCTGTTCTAATGGTATTTTGTGAACTTCATTGTGAAAACTAGTCACTTTATTGAGAAATTTTTGAAATTTGAAGAATAGGGAAATTTCAAGTTCACTTTCATGTCATTTATTTGTTGATGTTTATATAATCCAAATGTCCCATATTTCATTTGCCTTTAATGCCCAGCTTTCAACAGTCTGCATCTCTTTCCATTTTTTATAGAAATTCTTTCCTTTTTTTCTTTCTTACCCTCCTCCCCCATCC